>VDFB02290945.1:0-32247 GCA_007258455.2 Sequoia sempervirens
GGTTGATGAAACTATCCTTATTGATGTACTGTCCTCTACTTGAACTTGCTAAACTGTCCTCCATTAACATGAAATTGCATTTAAGGCTTCAAAAATATTGTCTCTATTCTTGACTTCAAAGTAGTTGTCCTCCATTTGACCAAAGGACTGTTTTGGATGGTCAAAACTCATGCTCTCTTGTTTGAACCTGTATTGATCTGGCGAATTTGATCTCCTCTACAAAAAGGTCACTTGACTTGTCTTGGACTGTCCTTATATTGTTAACTAATGACTGTCCTCTTCTTGCATTGAAAGTGACTGCCATACTTCTTGCATAGGACTGTCCCAGTATGGTCTTTGAGCACTGACATGTGTACCTTTTCTTTATGGCAGGCATGTAATCTCACGCATGTGCATTGTCATCACTATGATATTTGCCCTTTCTTTAGTATCGTTGCCTCTTCATTAAATCAAAGTGACTGCCCCTTTATTCAACCGTGACAGTCCTCTCTTTGAGATTATACTCCCATGATTGTCACAACTTAATATGACTGTCACATCTCATTTGTTGGTTGACTGTGCTTATACTTACGAACCTTGATGCCCTTTAAATTTCTATCACCATTTGATAATGGACTCTTTATTATGCACTCTCATAGTTTTTTTTGTTTTCAGCTTCTGTGCGTATGAATGTAAAGACTATCTTTTCAGATTTAAAGTCTGCCATCTACACTTCTTAGTCCTTGGTATCTCTATATAACTCAGCCACATCTTTATTGAACATAGCTTCTCTATAGAATTGGCAATTGTAACTTTCAATAGAAATTGAATAGAAAAATCTCTCATACTGAGTGCATATATATAAAAAGCTATTTTGGTAATCTTTGTGTGAACATTGAAAGATGATGGAATTTCTTGGGAACTAGAAATGTGTATAATTGAAAGGAAACTTAGATGGAAATTGCATTATTTATTGTATTTTGAAAAACTTCCGAGACAGGATGCCGAAGGTGGACCCACAAAGACGATAGTTTTACCTTTTCTAAAACTATCATTTGTTTTTATTTATGCTTGGCCAAGCACATGTACCATTGAAATAGATAGAAATAAAAGCCTAGAAATAAATGTATGCCACCTCCTGTTGCAAGAAATATGTTATTCTCATGTTAGGAATGCATATAGGCACCAGACTTGCATCGAGAGTTCCCTCCTGTTTTATTGTGTCAGGTTGTTAGGCTCCTCATGCAGGGCCGGGAATTTCTTCGAGTTAGGAAGGAACCCGGGGAAGTCATGCACTTCGTGGTTGGGCGGAAAAGGTGCCTTAATCACACTCTTGGCCCCAACTCGCAAGAAGACCAATGGTGTCATGGCAGTTGAGGTTCAAAGTTTTTTATACTATTGATGTACTTATGTATTATTCTTGAAGGCTTGTATAGCCCACTTGTAAAAGTAACTTTATTTGACACTCATTATTGCAACATTGAAATAGATGTACTAAATGAAAGATTTTGATGTAACATTGAAATAGATGTAATGATTGAAGTTATTGATTTCATTTGAATATGAATGAATTTTATGAAACTCATTGATGCGCTTTTACCATATGCATATGCATTGATGTATAGATCCTTGATGTAGATGCAATGTACTTATGGGGATACATGAAATGAGATTTATTACTTCTTTTACTCTTGAGTTCATTCGGGAAGCTCTTGTTATTTGCATCATTTACTTTTACTTTATGTGAAATGAAATGAACTTTTTATATGCTTTAATGAGCTTCATCTCACAAGTTCCAAATCAACTGCCAAAACTGTAACTTAATGCCAGCCCCTACACCAATCCTAGTTAAATAGTCTAAACACATCAAATTTTTATTATATGATAGCTTACAAAGGCAAAACTAATTTACAAGGATAAAGTCAGATAATATCTTTGTAAAAGGAATTTTTTTGAGGATTTCCTTAATAAAACAGAAAAAATGGATGAACTTTTGAACGATGTTATGGTTGATTAAGTCAAAAACCTCAAGAATGAAGAAGAAGAAATGCTATGGTGTTGTTTGGAGGATGAACATGGAGGAATATACATAAGATTTCCAAGTTGGGACAAAAGTGTTTTGTAGAAGTTCAACAAGATGTAGAGATAAAAATAGAAAGTGAGATGAACAAGGAACAGCCCATTGAAGTGGCTTCGATTAAAAATTTAATGAAGAAGAAAATTTCCTTAACGATAGGAAGGTGTTTGCAATAGCTACTCAAGGGTTGGGTTTCTGAGAAAGAGAAAAGAATACGAGAGATGTCAATGGAAAAGGAGAGAGAGGAGGACAATATTGCAGTCATGTCTGTTAAGCACAATCATTCATTATTATGCTCTCTAAGCATGTTCAAAGCGATTTCAAAGAAAACTGAAATCTTGTTTATATCAAATAAGAGAAATGAAAAGAATGTATGTTGGGATCACCATCAATCTGAACATTTCAGATGAAGATTCTGAAATTCAAAACATTTTCAGCCAAGAGAGAACGGTGCAATGATGAGATTGTGCAGCATGGGGCACAACCAAAAGCTATTGAAACAATGGGACACATGTCAATCTAAGACAAAAAAAATCCTGCTGACCAGATATCTAGAGCTTGCAGCCTCAAAATTGACATATTTTCTATGCTTAGAATAGTTTGTGTAAGTTCTGTGTTGCAATGCTTTACATGCAACTTACTCTGTATCACAGGTTTGGTCCTGGTTTTATGTACAATTCCCTTGTTATATATGGATGAAGGATCTTCCTCTTCATAGACATTTTGATGAGTTTCCCTTTTGCTAAATGAGCTACATAGATGAGGTCAGTATGTTGATTTTCATTAAACTTGTGATTATAAAGTAGAGTAAATTGTTCGTAAATGGAAGTGTATTTATTGAATTTACACATATCCTACTTAAAGATTTATGTCTAAAGGAAATTGTCTTTGCCTGCACTAAAAAGCATTTAAAACTTAAAAGTTAATAACCAATATTTTGTTCTTCTATTATTTAATTAAGCATTTAATAATTGATTTATGCACTTAATGATTTTTCTCCATGAAGAGTACGATGCTCACTACATGAATCTCAATATCTATTTTGTTAGCTTGGTCCAAAGACATTGCAGACTTTATTCATAGAAATATAGATGCAACAAAATAAACAGATTATTGGGCTTCCAATGCTTAGCACAAGAAATTGATTACACAAGGAATCTAGAAAGAAGAAAAGAAAAAGAATAAAGCTTAAGAAAATACAATTAAGTCTCCTCTTTCTAAATGAACTTCATAGGTGAGGCCAACAATCAGATGCAACTTGAACTGTTGTATCTGGATCTTTGTCTTGCATAGACTGCCAAAAAAGACAAAGGTAAGTTGTTCTTATCTATTGAATGGTTTCAGAGTTTCAACAGAAGCATGAAAAACTTAATCTGCTACATTAGGATGTTTCAAGTCTGCAATGCAATGACTTCTTTATGCCATTTTCAGAGAAGAGCTGAGATTCCATCCATTTGCAGTTATTTTGGCTGTACCATTGAGTTCCAGGGACCTGTTTTGGCTATATTGTGGATCTCTCTCTCTCTATACAGACACACACACGTACATAGAGATACATCTATAGTCTCTTAATTAATTTTATTTTTATTTTTTTACAGGCCTGGCAATATACAAGTATCTTCGGGTTCATGGCGATGTAATAATTGCAAAGCAATATGTCATGGCATAGTTACAAGTGTTCTATACACCTTCAGTTCACTGCATAACAGAATGAAGGAATCAAAAAATCTATAAAACACTTGTAGCTATGCCATAACATATTCGCTTGGAAATCTATATAGTAGAGACACCTTAGGATTGGTCAATTGAGGCAAACTCTCTGCTTTCTTTTGAACTGCAATAGTCAACTGAGATGGGATGCCGGGAATGCTTTTGTTGATTTACATTATAAAATCTATTTTTCTTTTTCACTCCACATTTTCATCATTTATATTTGTTAATGATCAAAACATATACACTCATGCCTTAATTTTGTGCATTCCAGAGTATATCACAACCCAAATCTACATTGTATTAGACACATATTGCTCACTTCCCATTCTATAACTTCGATCTTGGTTACTGTCAGATGATTATGTTGTTTTATGCTGGTCTTGAACAAGCCATTCTAATAGAGGACTTTACAAACAAAAACTAATAGGTGATTATGTTGTTTTATGCTAGTTGACTGCGATACTTCCTACAATGAAGGCTGCAATGGTGGAGTCATGGATTATGCTTTTGAATTTATCATAAGCAATGAAGGAATAGACTCTGACAAGGATTACCCTTACACAGTATATAATGGTAGCTGAGAAGATCACTACAGCTGCTGCCCTAGTAACTTTCCTGTTTGTAATGTATACAATATTTTTAACGTGCACTCTGCAGTCTGCACACATATGTATCAAGCTGAACTCCATTAATTGTGGCCAGGATTGCATAACTCAACTGCTTTTGCAGCTTTCTTCATAATGGATTTATAATATAACTTTCGTAACTGGGACAGATTAATTTCTGGACTTATTTTAGTTAGTGGTGTTGCCATTGAAAACACATACACGTATCACAGTTCCAGTACTTCTCAAATGATTAGATTTAATAGTATTGCATTATGCTTTAATAGATGTCCCTACCTTGTTTGTCAAAACCAGCCTACCAGCATTTGGCAGAAACTACGCTGCACCATAGCCCTTGTTAATTTCTGCTTGCAATAATATATTATTTGGGTATTGGTCTATTTCCAATAGTCCTTAGCAAATCAAAATGATTAGGTTTAATGCTTATTTGCTTGGTTTGTTGAAGTCTTAGTCAAAAGGAAGCATCTTTAAAGTTAGGCATAATATATCCTTGGTTGAGTCTTAAGTCATAAAGGGAGCTTCAAAAAATTCATCTTACAATTCCAAAGTCCACGTCCAAAAGCAAAAAGCTTCACGTGCATGCAAAAAGGGAGGGAAGTCTTTGTTAAAATCTGAGTTTCATGAAGGGAGGTTGACCATCAGGGTTTCAAGCTGTTTGAACACCATCTACACAGCAGTTCAAAGGATATGCATGGCAACCAGAGCTGTTTCAAGCACATTTTCTGAAGAATGGCGTGGAGTTTCTATGCATGATTTCAGGTATGCAATGTATCTTAAAGTTATTTCCAGTTTCTGAACTTTACACCCCTGGTTAAGGCCAGCTAAACGTTCAAACTCATCAATGATAGTCATGAAAGATGTTCAAAGATCTGACCAGGTCGTGGGAGTCACTTTTGTTAAGTTTTGCTCAAAATCATGCATTAACTCCTCTTGTTTCTCAAAGACAAATGTGCTATATCATGATTAAACAAGTTAGAAGAACTTTATTTTTGTGATGGCTACAAGGTTGGGAAATAACCATCTTGGCTTAGGGTTTTCTAGCATCAAACTTCTCTTTTAGAACGCCATTGTTAGAGAGATATTATTGTTTAGATTCAAAAGGCTATTACAAGGAAGGTTTTATTAGGAGCATATATAACTTTTGATATTCGAGAACTGTAAAACCTGAAGAGCAAAGTATGGTGGAAAACCCATTAAATCTTTTGCATTTTAACTGAAACCCTCAAGTTTCAAACCTGAAATAAAGAGGATAGCTACAGTGGGCAGAAAGAAGGGCAATCCATATGCCAGAGTCATCAACATGACAGTCACCGTGAAAGACTATCATTAAAGAAGACGGAGTTTGCTAAATCAAATCAAAACAAAGACACCATGCATGAGACAGTCAAGGGCAGATATGACAGTATATTGAAGGTAAAGTTGTTTCAGATATGACAGTGTTTTGAAGGCAGAGAAGATGATCACATACTCAAATCTGTGGAGTTACTAAAGCCAGATCATCTGGTACTAAGTAATGTTTTCTTTGGGCAAGTTTTTTCAGATGTAAATATAGTGGATCCTTGTCTTATTATGATGAATGTTCTATTGCTATGCATCATGACTGTCTGCAATCATGTACATCTTTTGTGTCAAAAGAAAGTGTTAGTTGATTTATCTATTCATACAAAGGACCTTACAATTTACAATACAGACCTGGAGCAGCAAAGCAAGCCCTGTGTATTGTGACATTACATTTTCTCCTATTCAAGAGGAGTGCTATAGTGAAGATCCTAATTCATACTAGAAAGCACATTGGACATATGTCATGACAACTTTTAAATGGCAGTGGACTGTGCAAAAATATTCGAGGGACAGCTATGAAAATGATTAAGGGCAGGAGATTGTTTAAAATAACAAAGAGCAATGATAATAAAAAGAAAGACAGTCATGACTGTCCTCAAGGATGAGCATGCAAAGCAGGGTTTAAATATGTGTCAAGAACAAGTTGATAACAGTCAAGAAGGATAAGGCAATAATGCAGGGACAGTCAAGTTCAACAAAGGATGAAGTCCTTCTCCAGGTCTGTGAAAGAACAAGAGCAGCCTCACAAAGTAGATGACAGCGGAAGATGGAATATGCACAAGACCAAAAGTTAATAAAGATCTCAGGACCAATCTTAGTTCATGCAAACCTTTATCACTTTCACTGTGAAACACAGACAGGATAATGATCACAAAATGACAGCTATAAAAAGGACAGTTATGAAAGTTTTGCTTTGTTTCTTCATAATTGCAAAATTTAAAGAGCCGTGAATAGGACAATCTTGGACTATTAAGGGCAGCAGAAGGAAATGAAGTTCATGACAGAGAGAAGACAGTGACCTTCAAGATAGAATAAAGAGAATTCTCTTGAGAAAGAGTTGCAGCTATGAGGATGCATAGAGGACAAATATCATGATACAAAGGACAGTGAGGAATAGTGATAAATAAGACAGTCAAAAAGTTTCTACTGGAGAAGAAAAGGTAGAAGAAAGCAACAAGAAGAATATACTAGTAAAGGTACAACAAAGGATAATGCCAAAGAATTTCATGATAGTTGAGAAGAAGAGTGCTAAAACATTGATTGAATCCTCACAAACAATCAAGAGATGACAGTCTACAGATCAGGATAGTTATTATCTGAATCACAAAATAACAAAATCATAATGCTATGACTGCATCAAATGTATCTTCTCCAAAGAAGCAATATGTTTTCTTGAGATTGTAGGTAATGAAGAGAGAAATTTCACTGTTGGTTAAGACAGTGATAGTTGAAGATGCAAAGAAGTATAAAATATGATGATATATTTGTCCCTTCAAGAGTGTAATGTTCATTAATGCACGATGAGATGATGATTTCATAATTGTAATGATAAAACATGACTGTTATCATCTATATAATATTAACATAGGTAGCTTACGATTAGAACCTTTCAGTATTGAGATCGTGCCATCATTAGTGAATAATGGCAGAAGCTGATAGTAGTCGACTTCAGCATAGTCACCGAAGAATAGGACTTAGAATAACAAAACATTAATATATTTATTATGTTAAAGACCACCTAATGTTCATCGGTCTTTGAGTCTGTTCTAGTAACGCTAGTAACACTTATACTATAATTTTGTGCGGAAAAATCTTTGAGCTATCCATTGTGTTTTGTAACTTCCAGTTTTCCAGTTATTGATTGTTCCTTTGTTCCCAGACCAGATGATTTTCAGTAGTATCCTCCCCAGGTCGTTTTCTAATCCTTCATATCTTCGACTATATCTTAGGAGGTCCTTCCTCGCAGCCGTTTCTTCGGTCTTCCATTGTCTCTGATTCTCAGATATAATCTTCCAGAATCAAGATCTACTTCTCTGAAGATTTTCATTTAAATCATTCAAAGTCCAATTATAAGAAATATTCACAAAGTAAACATCTCTTCCATTGTAGCTTGTGCAATTCGAAGATCGTCGATGTAATCGTTAGAGTATGACTGATTCATTCAGTCATTGACCAGGCAGCAAAGTTTTGCAGTCTAGGTCCGGTTCAGTATTGCAGAACCTCTCTTGGTCAATTTGCCGATTGATCCTCAATCAATAGTAGTTCGTACATCTCAGAGAAGATAGGCCACGGACGAGAAAGGAGCTATGACGTTGAGCAGCTGACTCTGCTTCCTATAGTTGTAGTTAGTATCCCTTGTTCATTTATTTCATAAATACTTTCAATAAATTAATAAGGCCAATTCGGAAAACTTTGACAAGAAATCGTCTCTAGTGACCGGATATATCACCTTCTGTTTGAATCAGAATGTTCCTCCTATTCTCTACAACTTTAAATAACTACGTTGTTGTACATGAATTGGCAGATTTTAAAAAGTAGTACAAAAATCTGCCAATTCATGTACAACAGCGAAATTATTTAAAGTTGTGGAGAATAGAAGGAGAGACATTCTTGTGAGATTCAAAAAACTTAGAGACATTCTTGTCAAGTTTTCCCATTGAATTATTGCTTATTGAGGAATTTGGTGAAAGTGGCATAATTGAAAATGAATAGGGACACTTTTACAGCTGCAACTTATGCAACTCTAGGAGTAGGTCAGAAGCTTGCTCAAGAACTTCGTCACGAAAAATTCACTCCCATTCACATGGCCTATGCTCTTATACAGGATGCTTCTGGGCTACTAGCACAATTGATTGGGGATCAATCAGTGGAATCTGTTAAGAGAGTTCTACACGAGTACTTGGACCAGGACCTAGACTTGGAAAACTTGCCGCCTAGTGTGACAGATAGTCCTCCTCCTAGTCATACTCTAAACAGTTGCATCCAGCATGTTCGAATTGCACGAAAGAACACAATAGACAAACGTTTGCCTGTAGATGGTCTTATAATTGGACTTTTGAATGATTTAGAGATTGTGAAAATATTTCAAGAAGTAGGTGCGAGTTCTTTGGAGATTATATCTGAAGTCAAGAAGTTGTGGGAAGTTGAGAAGGAGAAGCTGCAGGAAGTGGGGACCGCCAATTTTCCGAACCTCAAGACCTATGGTCGAGATCTCGTGGAAGAGGTTGGAAAACTTGACCTTTTTACTGGGAGAGATGCATATACTGAAAAAATCATCACAATTCTGTGTCAGAGGACAAGGAACAATCCCATGCTAATTGGAGAGCCTGGAGTTGCAAAAATTGCAATGGAGGGATTAGATCAAAAGATTTTCACACAAGAGGTGCCAAGGTAAATTGTTTTCTTGTAAACGTTTACTACAATTCTAGAATTAGAACAGGTTTCAAAAGAGAGACGCATTGGACATTTAGGTTAGTCTTTTTTAATATAATAAATATAATGTGTTTTTTTATTTATGTTCTTAGGATTCCCTGTTCTTTGGTGACTATCTTTATCATTGAAGTCATTTCCCTTTATCAACCTTGCCATTAACCATTTCACTGTGATGAAGCTTTTGAGGTCTGCCCTTTCAATGGCCCCTTTGAAGGAGGTTTCTCCATCTGTAGGCTGCCTTTTATGGTATGAACATTATAACAGTCATGTTTATCATTTTGAGCATTAAGATCCTTGAAATGTTCATCATACCTTCATCATTGCATTGTTGTGATTTCTGCATCTATGGTTGGATTGGCAATTGTTTGCACGCATGGGGCTTTCAAGGCGCCTAAGGATTTCTTTTTGCCTGAACACACTGTAGGAGGAGTGGTAGGGCGCATGCCCTATGCTCCTAATGTCGCCACATATGTTTGAGCAGGGGATTTCTGAAAAATGGGCATTACTGTTTGTAGATCCATATAATTTTAAGGGGTATGCAAGACCATTCAACGAATCTCAGCCGTTAATATTTTTTGCCATTTTTCTGCTTTCCCTGCCGCTATTGGTTTCCACTCCAAACTCTTCCTTGCTGGTATTGACCTTTCACTTCTCCAATTTGGTGAGCTGCAGCCTGAAAATAAGATTTCAACGAAGGTTTTAGAGTATGTTTATTAAAATGACAAGAGCTACAGTGCAGCGAAGTTCCTGCCTATTGCTGGCAGGGCAGCTTTCAGAGTCCTGTAAAAGTTTAGTGCACTCAATATGAATTGTAGTACGTAAATACAATGTAGAAGAGTGTGCAAGAAAGTTGCAAACCATAGCATTCTGTAAAAACATGAGATACAGTGGCAAGAGAAAGCATAATTCACTATGATAACGGTTGATGAATTAGCTAAGGAATATCTATGCTTAATTATAGATCATTTTAGATAGCATAATTCAACAAGACAGTTGTCATAATTAAAGGATTTTATTGATGAATTAGCTATGGAATATAACTAAGTCAATTATGGATCAATTGAGAATCAACCAAATGTTTGAATTAGATTGCACTTGTTCCATCAAACAAATCAAACAACCTAAAATAATATTTTTTTAAATGATGAATGTTCATCTAAATCTCCTTATCTACCACTTCAAGCAAAACGAAAGTTCTATGGCTAAGATACCTAGATGGGGGATCATGACAAATCACATGATTAGGACTCATTCAGAAGTGTTGCAAGAGAATTCAAAGGTACTGCTAGAAGACTAACCAAAGTAGCAATACCCATGATTACCCATTTTTAGACTCGTCCACTTAGACATCTTGCAAACTTTCATTGTTTGAGAAAGCTATACACTGCATTACCTATTAACTAAGTATTTAACTTATGTTGCATAAGTTAAGGCCCCAAGGACATACATATTTCTAGCCAACGATCTGCCCGCAACAATTGCAAAAAATAAATGCCATTGTATGCATGCCAATTGTCATCATTATGTTCGGCCAAACAAATACATTAACACTGCAACAGAGCAATGCCACGATAACTAAAAATCCTGGCAACCCAAATAGCAGCATGCAGATTGAGTTTCATAAAGCAAAAAAACATGATGGAAGCAAGAATATTTAATTTCAAAATACAATAAAGTAAAATAAAAGGGAGAAATATACTCCAATCCCTACACCAAACTACTATTCACAATGCAATTTGATATTAGCAATGCATAAATGAACAGTTCATTACATATTTGAAACTGGACCAATGCTTAAGATTACTTCAAGGAATTGAACAGACTTGGATTCCATAGTTTGTAACTCCCATATTTCATTTTTTGCAAAAATATTTTTGGTTTGGAATGAAGTGTAAACAGGGTCTTCATAGATTGTAGCTTCAAACCAATCATATTTTATTATTTTTCACTCGGCATTTTATTTCCTTGTCGCTATAATAGTGTCTTTAAGATGGTTCATTGTCACATATAGATTATAATTAGCTTCTCATCCTCTACTCATTATTGATATCATACAATTTATTTGCAATATTATCCTCTTATAAATAAATAAAAAGCACAAAATAAATTGATGTACATTCGTCATTTTAATTGCACAAACCAGACAGTTCATATTCTTGTAGTGATAGCTATCTGATGTTACAGCCAAGCCATTGCAAGGCAATTTTCACCACAAATTGGAAGTATGGGAAGAAAAAAACTTAAACAACAATAGGACCAAGAATCATCAAAAAGGGATATTTAAATCCTTACTAGGGTCCTTCAAATTCCTAAAACTGAGAAACATGTTCAAAATGTGTTTGTTGAAAATGCTTTAGAAACTTTTACACAAATGCAAACCCTCATCTTGGCACTTTAAACAATCCAGTCAACTCAACTATGCACCTGTAGCAAAATTAGCAAAGCTTAGCTGACACTTCTCACATTACAAGTAAGGCATAGTAAAAAAGCTTTCAATATGGTTATTTACCTGTAGGACTGGATTTCCAAGTTCAATCCTATAGTGCAGACAAGCTCTGTTGCCGATGGAAACAAGTTATAGAAGAAAGTTTACCGTAACTAGCACAAGTTCAATTACAAGTTTCTCAAACAAGTTATAGAAGAAAGTTTACCACACCAAAATATTGTAGACATTATTTTGCAGCAAACTTCTGGTAAATATGTGGAAGTATACAAATTGATGAATATCCATACTCTAATTTAAAGCAGGAAGGATGCTAACAAAGGTTGCAGAATCTGTCTTTACACCTACCAACTGCATTTTTCTAAATGCCTCCAAGGCCTTGTCAACAAACCAATTTTGTGCATATCCTGCAACAACTGCATTCTAGGTGCACATATTGATCAACCAATCAAAGTTTGAAAAAAATATTTTTTTATTACAAACAATTAAAATTTTAGCAAGTTGTATATAACAACCATTGCAAACAAAATTTAGAAGTGGAAATTTCAGATTTTAATTGGCTGAAGTACATAATTTTAATTGCAAGTTAAAATTTGAGCCTGCACTATAGTTCACTAAAAATGCAGTTGGCCAGTGTAAAGCCAGATTCTATAACCTTTGTTAGCATCCTTCCTGCTTGTGCCAAAATGGAAGCTTTAAAACAGGGTGTGCATATTCATCAATTTGTATACTTCCAAATATTTACCAGGCTACTAGCAACTACAACATCCGACAAAAAATACTTTTCCTTTATCTTTTGATGGTTTTCCATGGCCTGTGAGTTCTTATCTTGGCACAATGCATATGACCTATTTGAAAAAATGCCTCAAAGAGATTTGATCTCATGGAATGTTATGATTGCAGAAAATGCACAAAATGGGTTTGCTGAAAAGGCGTTGGAAGCTTTTAAATGAATGCAATTAGCAAGTGCAAAGCCAAAATGCACTACCTTTACTAGTGTCCCCCCAGCTTGTGCCAAAATCGGATCTGTAGATTAGCATATGGATATCCATCAAAGCATAATTGAAAGCAGAATTTTGAAAGCTGTTGTAGTTGCAAGCACCTCGGTAGATATAATAGTAATTAATAACAATGAAACAACGATAGCACATAGCATCTGAGACGAAAAAACCCTTGGGCACACAGTTAAAGTCCACAAAGCAACAAAGAACTTTATAATGTTGCCAGCAAATGTCTTGACAGATAACCAAGAAAATGAAAATGTAATCATCTAGAATTCTCTCCTAAAGCTTGCATGTCCCCTTGCTTTAAACTTACCATGCTCCAAGTACTTGAAGAGCCACATGTTCAAAAGTTTTCCATAGAATTAGGAAGAGCATGTTGCTAACCACGATAGTAATATAGCTGTTCAAGACAAAATTGACACCTTGCTTATGAAAGGATGATAATGTGTTGCAACAAATAACTGGTGAATTCTAAGGAAACAATCTCATCTGACACACTGATCTGTTTTTAATTGTGATAGATAAAACAGAGCTTGGGAAAAGTTGTATAAACTTGGTTAATGTAAGCACTTTCTTACACAAAATATGGCGAGAGATAGCAGTTTCTATGCACTCCTTTTTGTGGTTTGTTGTGCATGCAGTATTTCAGTGAGAGGAGATAGTCATGGCCAAACCTGATTTGGCAGGAAGTCTTTTCTTTTAGACTTCGTTTTTGGGCTTGGATCTGCCTCATATTAGGTTCTCATTTCACTAATATTGTTATGCATTTTGGGTTATTAATTCACAGGCTTGTAGGTTTTTATGCCATTAGTTTACAGGCTTGTGTTTACAAGCACTAGTTTTCTAAAGGTTTCATTTGGTTTATACTCTACAATATGAAGGAGCAGCTAAAGAGGATGGAAGGGGAGTAAGTATTTGGGATACATTTTCACACACACCAAGTTATTATATATCTTGGGCACCATAATAAGTTTGGTAACATTTGTTATCGCCTCTTCTGATTTGTCTAACCTGGCTATGCTTTTTTCTTTTAGGTAAAACTATTGATGGCAGTGTTGATGCGTGTTTTATGACACAACAAACATTTTAGAATAAAGTGTTCAAAGACGCTCTATCCCCTCTTGAAAAATTACCTTGTATGCTAAGATTGCCAGTGAGATCATATGGTAATTCCAATGTTTAAGATGAATGCGGATAGACTCTGTGGTATGGATGTGATTTGCTGGTTATGACAAGGGGACTTACGCTAGGCTTGTTCAATTCACAATGAAGGTCTAGACAATAAAGCTCTATTGCTTGGGTCATGGATCAAATAAACTGGAAAAAGGAGATAAAGGTTCAGAAGTTCTAATCTACTCCTAAGAATTCAAGAGACGGTATTGACTTGGTGGAACCAATAACCACGCTTTGCTTCGCCACGTTCAACGACAACTACACAAAGGGGGTGCAATCTTCAAAGGGATGTGCTTATGATTTTCACGTCATGAATAACTACCATCAAATCGAACAACAATTATCTAGACAGAAGTTAAGCATCCACAAAATAGGCTCAGGCTAACTTTACGCATTGAATGAAAATCATCCATTCAAAGAAAGTATGAGCAAAAAGTTTCACCACAAATCAATACTTATCAAATCTTGCATTCAGCTAACATACATAAAATGAAATCTAAACTATGATGAGGGATAAGAATCATAACAACTCCAAAATAAGAGAAGTAATCACCATCAGAACAATGCATGCATTACTTATTACTTTGGCAGTCTTACAACAATTGCTTATCTCAACATGTTTTGCAACATGCTCCCATGCTTTACAAATGAGGGGTTGAGCTCAATTTATAGGCTCCCCAATTACAATTCAATCGCCAAGATTAATTCAGGATCAACGGCCTAGATTACAAAATGAAACCCTAATTAGGGTTTGTTACAACTAACTACTCCTTGACCAATGAGAAAATTACACTCGAGGACACTTGTCCTTTT
The DNA here is from genome assembly GCA_007258455.2 of Sequoia sempervirens. Lineage (NCBI taxonomy): Eukaryota > Viridiplantae > Streptophyta > Pinopsida > Cupressales > Cupressaceae > Sequoia > Sequoia sempervirens. The sequence continues at coordinate 14,602 of VDFB02290945.1, forward strand.
TACCAAATATGAACCAACAGATAAAATAGAAAGTTGTTGCATGTTGATTTGGAACAATCTAATTGGTTGGAAGATGACGAGGCGCCACCTCAGTGTGTTGGATGTCTTCCTTGGTGGCTTTGTTCTTTTTCCATGTTCTTGCCTTAGAATATTTTTCCCTGCCAATGATTCTGTCCTTCGCACTTTGATCTTTTATTACTTTGGCTTCTTCTTCTCTCCTCGCCTTGGAGCATCTATTTAGACTTGAAGTTATTAAGTCCTTTCCGGATTACTTTGGAATTTCTTCAAGTGCCTTGAATTTGGAGAGGAACTCCCTTGTGTTTCCACCACAATGGAGGAAATTGGAACTTTCTCTGTGGAGAATTTCCCATACTTAGCCAAATTTTGGCTACTAAGATTTTGGCCATTTTTGTGCTTGAATAAACCTCACCGGTGGATTTGTCTTCAATTTTGAATTTGTCTTGTGGAAGTTGGATGTACTTGACAAGGAGCCTGCCATTGTCTTCATGATGCCAAATTCTTGGCGGACTTCCTGTTGGTCTTGCCATGTGCAAGGGTGGACTTCCAAGTTTTCTTTCATCTCTCTTCCAGTCGGACTTTACACTTTCTTTGCCATTTTCCTTGCCCTGTGTAGTCACCCACCTGCAGTAAAACAAAACAAATTTATTTTAGATTTTCTCTCTCCTAAAGATAACTTTTCAAAATAAGCTTTGAAAGATTTTATAAATTTCATTTTCAAGCTTTTAATTTTCTTTCCGTCCAATTTCATTTGGCCATCCATTTTATCTTGCCATAATTTTCTATCTTCCAATTTTATTTTGCCATAACTCCTCTCGTCCAAAATTATTTTGCCATAACTCCTCTTCGTCCAATTTTATTTTGCCATAACTTCTCTTCGTCCAAAATTATTTGGCCATAATTTTCAGTCGTCCAAAATTATTTGGCCATGATTTATTTCATCTTCCTAGAACGTTTCGCCAAATTTTCTTAGTCATAAATGTTGGACTTAGAAGAATTTTCTTTCTTTTCAAGCATGGCGAATTTTCAAAGTGCCAAGCATATTTTTAAAATTTTCCAACATTCATACTTAGGCAAAAAAAAATTTAAGTTTCTTACTCCTCTAAGTATGGCGGACTTCCTCACTAGTTTAGCCATTGAACTTTTTCTTCATGGCGGACTTGGCTAAATTTCTTGCCACTTAATCTTATGCCTAAGGGCGAACTTCAGCTCTTAGCATGCCATCGGAGGGCAGACTTCATTGGATGTCTTGCCATTCACCATTTATTCTTCCTCTTTAAAGCGGACTTTATATTATATTTGCCAACCCTCACTTTAGTCCATGTGGACTTCATATGACTTTTTTTTTCAAGCACCTCTCCAAAAGATAGCGGACTTCTTGCTTTATTTCCAAGTGCCTTTTAAGTTGACAGACTTTATAAAAACATTTTCCATTTGTTATTCCAGCTGGCGGACTTCATAAAGCACCTGCCAAATGAATTTTCAAAGGTGGGCGGAGTTTACTAAGTCTTTTCCATTTCATTTTGAAGGTGGGCCCACTTCAAAAACTTTGTCATTAGGTGACTTGACTTTGTCAAATATTTTCCAAGTGTTTTTTAGGCTGGGGGCACTTCCTAAGATGTTTCCTCAATTCACTTTCCAGCTGGCGGACTTCATAAAGCACTTGCCAAATGACTTGCTAAAACATTTTCCATTTGAAGTTTTCCAAATGTTTTTCTTTATCTAATTCTCCAGCTGGCGGACTTTGGAGATCTTTTCATGTGCCTTTTAAGTTGGGCGCACTTTAGTAACTCTTTGCCAAATGACCTTATAAAACATTTTCACTTTGCCATGTGTCATGGGCGGACTTTATAAGACTTTATGCCATTTACCTTTGCAAAGCTGATGGCGGACTTGGCATAGATTTATGCCATTTCTCTTGGGCGGACTTTACATATGTCCAAGCCATTGTCTTTGGAGCGGACTTTCTTCTTTCTCATGCCATTGTCTTCTTTGCTGGGCGGAAGTGGCACCATCTCAAGCCATTACCTTGTGAGCTGGGCGGACTTACCACCTTTCCATGCCATTCCATTATTTGTCCAAGGCAGACTTGGCCAATCTTTGTGCCATTGCTGTAGTGCTCTAGGCGGACTTGCCATGTTTCATTGCCATTATCTTCTTTATGGCTGGGCGGAGTTTGCTCATAGTCAAGCCATTTTCATTGTCTGGTTGAAGCTTTCTGATGTTAATTCCTCCATTCTCCATGCTGGTTGGACTCCAATTTGCCATGATTGTTCAGATTTTTCATGGATTTCTCAAATTTTAACATGAATTTCTTAGATTTTAATATGAATTTCTTAGATTTTTCACCATTTTTCTGTGATTTTCGAACGATTTTTCCAGATTTTTTTTAACTTTTTCCGTGATTTTCCAGAATTTCACCATGAATTCAAAAAAATTTCAAATCCATTTTCTGAGACTTTCGTTGATCTTTTCAAACTTCTAAGTGGATTTTCGAAACTCAAGCCATTTCCAAATATAGAAACTTTCTAAAAATAGAAATTTTCCAAAAATAGCAACTTTCTAAAAATAGGGATCTCAGAGTTGCTCAAAAGTGCCAAAAAAGTAGGTCCTAAAAAAATAGGAGGCCTGGGGTGAAAAACCCTAAAAACTAGGAGGTGTTGGAATTGACTGAAATGACAGTCGATCTTAGTTTCCCAGGCCTTCTAAGCATGATGGCAACGTTTGCACAGTGATCCAGGGTAAAACTCATTTGCTTGACTCGGGTGACCATTCAAAAACTCAAAACTCCTCATTGCAAAAAAGACTGGTGATAAGCAATTGTGACGCCAAGGAAAAAAGCAAAAAAGCAAAAAACAAAGGGTCCCCATTTTCAATGGGGTGATGTGTGAAAAGGTCACAACAGGCAGCAATGGTGATATAGCCAACAATCAGTACCACCGTTATAAGGTTTGTAATAGTCTGTTAATTATGTCAAGGCTGCGTGAAGCAAAATAGATCTAAATGGTTGGACTATAAAACATTTCAGAAGGACGTCAAACTTTTGGTGGATTTGGGACTTAACCCGTATAGATTTTTGTGATGTACCACCACCAGATGGACAATTGCTAACTCAATTTTTCTGCATATAGGTTATAATTATATGTTTGCACTTCCAAGTTTTGTTTGTCTTGTTTTGATGAAATAATATAGTGCCAAGAAATGCAAATAACATATGCAAAGCCAGAGGAAGGAAATATTGAAATACTTCAAATTAGGTTTATGAAATCCTTTACAATGATCAATATACTTCCTATACAAATTAATCTTTTCATTACATTTACATTTAGCACATACCCGGTGTGCTTGGTAAGAAACTTAATGATTTTGGAAATGAAAGAGAGCAAACTGGAAATTATAATAGCAGCAATGTATAAACCCTTGATAGGTCGATTTATATCATAGAAGTCATTCTCCACAAGATGAAAGCTTGAAACTTATTCTAAACCCTTAGCCTCCCCATTTATCAAGAGATTTCAACTCACAACACAAGGCAATTTGACACAAGCAAATCACGCCTCAGCTACAGGTGACTATATACAGCCTGTAGACATCTGCTTAGTACGGCCTGACAATTAATGTAATTCAGCCCAGCAAAAACTAAACATCAATGATTGCAGCCAGCAATAAAGGATCCTCTGATTTCAACCAAAAATCTATTCAAACCCTTGAAATTTCTGTCAATAAATACTTTAATCTGCTCACATAAGGTTCCCACGTGCCAATGAGAAATAAAGATATAGCCAGAAGTAAATGTCACCAATGATAATGTATATTCTTTATCTTCAACAATCTTCAGATCTGCGATATATAATCTTGAAACCCTCTTGAAATACTTGCAATAATCTTCACAATGAAGCTCAATACTGTAGCAACACTATTCAAGTCTTCTGTAGCGTCTACTGTAGCGCAGGTACTGTAACAGCCAATATATATGGAAAAGAATGCATCAATTCTGATTTTTAATGGCTGCCAAATAAAATTTCAGGTCTCCAGTTGATAAATCTTCAAAACCCTTTCTAAAACTTCACCAATTTGCACAAACAGAGCCTCTGTATGAAGCTTTCCCGAAATGCCAAATTCAATGGATATTTCACCACCTCAAATGGCTGCAACATTGAAGAGTTTATCGTTCTTCAATGGCTTGAGAGATAGAAACCCTAGACTTCTCCTTCTCAAAAAAATTCTCATCAAAACAAATGCTCAATCGAATGAATGCTCAATTCCCAAGGCTAAACATATATAACTTCATGAAGAAGTTGATTTCCCTCCAAAAAACACATTTAATAATAATTAAATGTTATTACATATGCATCATTTAATATTTCACCTTTTAATACCTTGGAATAGGCACCCCAAATTTAATTCAATAACTGGCCCCCTTTTAATGATGTCTTGACCCTTCATTATAAAGTTAAGTTATAACTTTATATTAACACCTTTAATTATTTAAATATTATTCAAGCCAATAAAACATTAATATCTCCTTTAATATTTAATATTTCATCATACCGTCTGAAACTAGGGTCAATTTTGCAAAGCTCAATACAACCAAGTGCCTTACTAAAAATAGTAAGGGTCCCTCTCAAACAAACTCAGGCTTACTACAAATAGTAAGTATAGCAAACGAGCCCTGCCGACACCAAACAAAAGCCAAAACTGAAAATCATTGAACTCCGAAGAAGATACAAGCCTCAGCTAACCAAGACTCTGCCTCAGAAGACCCTGTAATCATCTGTATTAGCCTACGAGAGTAAGTGATAGGCTAAACCATTGGCAAACATGACCATGTTAAAAAGGGGACATTACAGTCCGCCCTCCCTGAAATTGCTTGTCCCCAAGCAATCTCGGAAGCAAAGTAAAACACAAGTCCACCCGGATCCCAAGGGTAGATCTGTGTAATGTCCCTACAATCACCAAACAGCCTCTGTAACACCAACACTAACACAACCTTCTGAATCATCTCAATTCCAAAATTGTGATGGTGAATTTGATGCAACCACATTGTTGGAAAGCCAATACCCATCGCTTCCCGTTGTGCCATTCTGATACCCCCTATGTCCAAAATGCAACAAGTCTCCAAGTCCTAAATCAAATGATAATCATCATGAGAGAACAAAGTAGAAGACCTGCCAAACCCGAAATCACCATCATGAATGCTAACTACTCTCTGGATGGAGGCCGGATCATCATGTTATACTCTGTCAACCTCAAAATCATCAAAACTATGCACCTAAAGCAAGTCGTGTACATGTGGGTCAAACGCGAAACTGTATGCACTCCACACCGTGTACACGTCAACAAACTCCTCCATGAGCTGCATCTAACATCCTAGTGCACTAGCAGGACTCCAAACATCTCTATCGCTACTCAACTCAAGACTAGGTTCTAGAGTGCGATCAACATCCAACTCAAAAAGCAGATTATCATAGGCCATAATAGTGTCTGCATCGAACAAAGGATTGTTCACAAACTGAACAACACCTCCAAACTGATCAGAACCATACATCTCACGTTCCATCTCCCGAACCACCTCTTTCTCTCCATCCAAATCCGAACTATAGCATGAGGCTGAATCAGCATCACTTCCCTCATAATCAGTAGCATCATGTGTGTTGTCATCAATGCACATATCAACATCTAAGGTACTGCGGCTATGTATCTCATAGGATGTCTCAGAAGATGTTGTAGAAGCCATATCCTTGTACACTTCGTCTTCCACAATAATTGCATGTCCATCCCAAACATTATCTTGAGATTCCTTGCCAACAAGTGAATTATTTGTAGTGTCCTCAAGAGACTCAACCAAAACTTTATCCTCTGCTAACTATCCATTGTCAAGTGTTGGTTCAAGATGTGTATCATTTGCCATAACTTTTGTCCCATGCCTGCAATGTAAATCAGCATGTGTATGTCTCCTTAATCCCAATGGCTTCATCATGGAATCCTCTTTGTCCTTCCAAATGATGTGACTCATGAACCCCAACATCCTCATGCAACATGTGCATCTCTAAATCTGCCTCCTTCATGGCTTCTTCTTCAATGCATCCATGTGTCAAAATGAGGTTTTTCTCAAACTTCTTTACCTCGTTATCTGTGCATTAGTGGTTAGGCTCCCAAAAACCTTTGCAAGTGAAGCATAGACCTTGTCTTCTCATTTCGTTTTTGCTCATTATGGGAGTTCTTGTAACCTGATCATTGAGTTTAGATGTAGAACCATCTTCACAATCGGATTTAGTAGTTCTACCATACCTACTCACACTATGCCCATGACTGGATTTTGTCCTTTTCGACGAAATTTTCTCCTTATACACCCTCCTAATATACTTTACCAACCCAATCTTTTCGGGCCTCATGATGACAACAAAGTTAAAAAATTTGTTAAGAGAGTATTGTGCTTTAATTTTATCTGGCAAACTCTGATAGTCCTCAAAGAGTCGAGGAGCTTCCCGTTCATAACTTTACCTCATCTTGATGGAATCCTGTTCGATCTCTTCCCTGGATTTCTCTACAATACTGTAGTAATCCATAAATGAAACTTATAAGTGTTGGCCACTCAAATGATGCAATGTGAGCTCTTTGAGTATTTAATTCAAACCCCAACAGGATGGCAAGAAACTGCTCTGATACCACTGTTATGTACCACCACCAGGTGGACAACTGCTAACTCAATTTTTCTGCCTATGGGTTATATGTTTGCACTTCCAAGTTTTGTTTGTCTTGTTTTGATGAAATAATATAGTGCCAAGAAATGCAAATAACATATGCAAAGCCAGAGGAAGGAAATATTGAAATACTTCAAATTAGGTTTATGAAATCCTTTACAATGATCAATATGCTTCCTATACAAATTAATCTTTGCATTACATTTACATTTAGCACATACTCGGTGTGCTTGGTAAGAAGCTTAACGATTCTGGAAATGAATGACAGCACACTGGAAATTATAATAGTGGCAATGTATAAACCCTTGACAGGGCGATTTATATCATAGAAGTCATTCTCCACAAGATGAAAGCTTGAAACTTATTCTAAACCCTTAGCCTCCCCATTATCAAGAGATTTCAACTCACAACACAAGGCGATTTGACACAAGCAAATCACGCCTCAGCTACAGGTGACTATACAGCCTGTGGACATCTGCTTAGTACGGCCTGACAATTAACGTAATTCATCCCAACAAAGACTAAACATCAATGATTGCAGCCAGCAATAAAGGATCCTCTGATTTCAACCAAAAATCTATTCAAACCCTTGAAATTTCTGTCAATAAATACTTTAATCTACTCACATAAGGTTCCCACGTGCCAATGAGAAATAAAGATACAGCCAGAAGTAAATGTCACCAATGATAATGTATATTCTTTATCTCCAACAATCTTCAAATCTGCGATATATAATCTTGAAACCCTCTTGAAATACTTGCAATAATCTTCACAATGAAGCTCAATACTGTAGCAACAATATTCATGTCTACTGTAGCACGGGTACTATAGCAGCCAATATATCTGGAAAAGAATGCATCAGCTCTAATTTTTAATGGCTTCCAAATAAAACTTCAGGTCTGCAGTTGATAAATCTTCAAAACCCTTTCTAAAACTTCACCAATTTGCACAAACAGAGCCTCCGTATGAAGCTCTCCCGAAATGCCAAATTCAATGGATATTTCACCACCTCAAATGGTTGCAATATTGAAGAGTTTATCGTTCTTCAATGGCTTGAGAGACAGAAACCCTAGGCTTCTCCTTCTCAGAGAAATTCTCATCAAAACAAATGCTCAATCGAATGAATGCTCAATTCCCAAGGCTGAACATATATAACTTCATGAAGAAGTTGATTTCCCTCCAAAAAGCACATTTAATAATAATTAAATGTTATTACATATGCATCATTTAATATTTCACCTTTTAATACCTTGGAATAGGCGCCCCAAATTTAATTTAATAACTAGCCCCCTTTTAATGATGTCTTAACCCTTCATTATAAAGTTAAGTTATAACTTTATAATAACACCTTTAATTATTTAAATATTATTCGAGCCAATAAAACATTAATATCTCCTTTAATATTTAATATTTCATCATACTGTTTGAAACTGGGGTCAAAACTGCAAAGCTCAATACAACCAAGTTGTTGTACCCCAAAATTAAAATTTTTGTTACACTTAGACATTTTGAAGAAATGAGTAAAAGTCTTGTCAATCCGTCAAAAAGGGTCAAAATTGGGGGTGCATGTCATGGAGGGTTAAAACACAAAATTTTCAATTTGACGATCGACTGGTCTGCTAAGAGCAGCAACCTACAAAACCCTGGAGTTTTTTCATCCCTAAATTTTAGGAAAACTGCTATTTTAGAAATTTTTCGAAATAGTAAAGTTTTCTGGTTTTTCCGGGTTTCTTCGAAACGGATACTGGCAAAATTTTCTAAAAATAGAAAGTTGAATTGAGGGTCCGAACCGATTTTGATTGGCTCAAAATATGTCCGTATCAGGCTGGTGCAGTCAGAATCTTAAAATAATCAGTTTTGCCCTACTGGGTCTATTCAGCTTTTTCAGAAGCATATCTGGAGTTCCGAGGTCATCAATGGAGGTCATCCGACTGCCAGGTGTTAATTTTAGCATTCAAAACTTCCAGCAGAAAGTGAAATGATAAACATGCACGAGAAACGAGGAAGAAAATTGAAAAGTCATGAAAATTTTCTAAGTCTGCTGAGTTTGGGCGCCCCAGTTGAAGAAAGGCGCCCACCTTTTCAGGGTGCCAAATGAAGGAATTAGGGTTACGGTCTCCAATGGAAGTTGCTCAGTTTTCAGTCAGCTTCGCGATGGATATCCCCGTCAGAGCATCCGATGATCCAGTCTCCGGCAAATTCAAGTCAAAGTAGAAGGTATAAAGTGAAAATCTGAAACTTGAAGTTGAAGTTGAAAATTTTTCTAAGTATGGAGAAACTGGGCGCCCTAAGAAGAGAAAGGCGCCCAACATTTCAAGGGTGCAGACAGGAGGAATTTGCAGTCGAAGCTATAACGAGATGTCTTCAGAATTCAACTGCTTTGCAGTGAGCTTTCAGCACGACAAACGGAGCTCGCAGTCATCAGATTCAAAAGGCTGAACAGAGGGTCCGACGAGAGGTGAAAAGAGAATTCAAAGCAAAAGTGAAAAAGTCAAAAATAAACTAAGTGTTAGTAAACTGGGCGCCCCCAGTCAAGATAGGCGCCCAACCTTTTGAAGGGTGAAAGTTCACTTTTTGGCAAAAGTGTCTCCAGAAGACCCCTTTTCATTTTCAGTCAGCTTCGCGATGAGCACAAACATTCAGCAATCCGACGTCCGAAGCTCAAAATTTGACAAGATCATCTGTCGAAGAGAAGTTAATGAAGAACTTGGAAATCAGAAAAATGGCTAACACTGGAGAAGTTGGGCGCCCCTAGAAGGAAAAGCCTCCCGTGAATTCGGAGGTCGAAATCAAGTTTTTAGCAGGAGGTGCCTCCAGAACATCTTTTTCAGAATCAGTCAGGCTTCGCCGTGAATCACTCAGCTCGTCTGTCGGGTTGATCTATCAACGAGAAATCAGTGGCGAAGTGGCATGTTAAAATTGAGAAAAGTTGAGAAAGTTGAAATTTTGACTAACACTGGTGAAGTTGAGCGCCCCTCTTGGAGAAAGGCGCTCAAATCTTCATGCCTTAGAAGATTTTTGAAGATTTTCAAAATTTTCAAAATTGTGAGAAGAGGAAGATGGCGTCCAAGTTGAGAAGATGAGATTTAGGGTTTTGAAATAAAAGCAGAAAAAAAAACAAAACCTAAAATCAAAACCTAAGTCTATTTAACACTTCTTTTCAATGTATTTTTCATTATTTTTGCAGGTAGCATCCAGAGGAGAAAGTTGGAGCAACCAAAGTTTAGAAATTTTTGTGATTAAAAGAATTCATAGTTGCTGGTTTTGCATCCAGATTTTCAGACCAGCAAGCATAAACCCTTGCTTTTCAAGATTTGTTTCGGAGATGTGAATTTTTTCAATGAGGCCAAAACAATTTTGGAGTTATAAGGTCACTTTTGCACCACCCAACCGAAGAATTTTCAAGAACTTCATCAAGTTACCTTAAAGTGCTTTTATCTTGCATGTCGTTAGAAAACCTGGGTGCATTTGAAATTCAACCATGGGTCCTTTCAATCGGTCTTGAGAAAACCCATGTCATGACTTTTGAAAACCTAGGGTTGGCTGCTTTTTCGATCAAACATCAGGGTTTTACAAATCTAATCAACTGGGTTCATTCCAAATTGTATTCTGAACAAAACCCAGACGCCAGTGTTTTTTTAGAAAAATTGAAGAAATTAGGGTTGCTGCTTTTGATCAAAATTCAAGATTTTCAAAAGCGGACTGATGCGGGTTGTCTTATCGTCATTACAGACAAAACCCATATCTCGAGAAAAATTCTTAAAAGTGCGTCGTTGAAGCACAAAAGTCAGCATTCTAAAATAGAAATTGTTCAAGACTTATGCGGAACAGGCGAGGATTCTGATCATTCTTCGTTTTAAAATGCTGGAGTACCTCCCTAATGTTTTTCAAGTCGGAATCAGCACTTTCACGATTACATCAAAGCGGACTTGCATCATCAATCAAACGATTATTGACCTACGTAGCGGAGAGGAAGCGAGCCAACACTTCAAATCGAGGAACACAAGGTCATTCACGGGACTCCACTTGGCGGTGATCACAATTTCCTATAATAGAGTTGAGCCTTAGGTTAAGTAATGAAAACACGTGGCGTTAGCCGTACTAGGAGATCGATCGGTGGATGGCGAGGTTGATTTGCAGTTTAAAGCCTGACATGGCTGAAAAGTGTTTTTCCATTCCCCCATGGCCTGAAAGTGTAACTCTTTCGAGGGATGAATGTGAAAAGATGTGGAATATGCATAAAGACAAATACAGCAAGAAGATTGCACAAAGATGGATGAAAGAAAAACATAAGAATGTTGTTCATAGTTGCAGCCCAGTTGGCGGAAGGATAGGTCATATTTCAGTGATGTCAGCAAAGTTCAATAAAGCGGCCAATGAGATTGAAGATTTCCTAAGATCTATTGAAGATGCCGAAGATATTCTTGAAAAGCGGTGTTTTGCTGTTGATGGTATAGATATAGAACCGGGATACAATCTCGAGACTTCCTAAGCGGATGTGATCGAGCTTTAATGACTTTCTTCACCAAAGCTTTTTCTTTTTCCAGCTTTCTTTCTATTCTTGGAATAATCCTTATCATTCTTTGGGGTGAAAAGAAGATAACATATAATAGTTGGCGTTTCCGCTTTTTACTTTTAGGGTTTTTAGTTGTTATGTTTCTAGATTTAGTAATAAAGCTTGCTAGCGACAAGCCTAGATTAATAACAAGGAGATTTTAGGGTTCCCTCCTCCTCTGCTTCTCTATAAATAAGAGCCTTTGCTCATTTATTTTCTTTAACCGTGCTTATGAGAACAAAACGCTGAGCCTATTGTGCCTTCTATTTGTTGCTCAAGTATTGTTCATTTGTATTGTGATAAGCAAATTGTTGAGCCTCTTTAGCCAACAAGGAGTTAGTGAGATTACTGTTTTCTATTGTGTTAAGAATAAGTTTGCAAGCCTCCTTAGCTGCAATCTCTTATTCAAGGCATGTTAGAAGGGAGTTTGTTTTAGAGATTTGAGTAATAAAATCATGAGCCTCTTTTGCCTTGATGCAAAATCACCAGTTCCGTTATCTATGTTATGCTTTCATGATCTTTTATTTCAGCTTACGATTAAAGTGGCGGTGTTTGTTGAGAGAGATTATTTAAAGTATTTTGTCGAGAAGAATCTACCTTGTTTAATTTCTAACTTCTCTTGCTTTCGCACTATTGCGGTTACAGAGCGTCTTTAGTCTAAGTTAATTAAGTAGTTGAACTTCTTATCAGAAAATCATTTTACTGGCGTTTATTGTTTAAAACCTTGTGCTCTAAGGCGATCCAAAGATAGGCAACTTAGTTTTAGTTTACTTTCTTTTCAAACACCATCGACAAGAGGGCTTCCCCCTCCCCTAATTTGAAGAAGCGGTTTATCGTGCATAGGCATGGATTTCAAATCCATTCGGAGATTAAGATTTAAGCGTAACGGTTCACAAAAACCCGTGGGGAGCCGCGAGGGCTTTAAACAACAAAGAAAGCTTAGGCTTTATGTCACGGGTATGGCCATCTGGCGTCCTACTGCTCCAGTTCAACAACCTGATCTTACACCTCCAGTTATCCAGCCAAGTTTCCAGATAATTGAAGGAGAGCAAGTGGACATTATCAGCAGCCTGAGAAGTTTCATCTTTGAGAAGAAGGAGACCCCTGCTTAGTGGAGAAACGCTGCTGCTATTCTAGACAAAGAGGAAGAGAAAGCCGATATTGCAGCCGAGAGACCTGTCTTGCCACCACCCGCGTGGGACTAGACAATCCTGGCTTACATAGTCTATACAAGGAGGAGAACAAGAACAAATCCGCTTTTCCAAGAAGATACTTTCCTTCCACATACGCATCATACAGAAGTTGGAGAATCATCCGACACAGTTCCTGAATCCGACACAGTTCCTGAGTTCAACACCGTACCTGTGTTCGAAGAAGAAGAGTTCGAAGCAATGGGTGATAACCGCAACAACGATGACAACAACAATCGCAATCGGAGAAGAGGTCCCCCACTGCCTTGGGGTGACAATATTGGACCTTTGGCCTTAGGGGCAAATCACGAATTGCCTAAGGGGTCAAGAAAGCACTTTCCACGTTTCCAAGGTGATGGAAGTCAACATCCTGATGATCATCTTTCAGCCTTTTCAACGGCTTGCGCTGTTTTGCATGTAGGTCATGAAGATGTTGCTGTTCGTCTCTTTGTTGAGACACTCGCGGGAGCTGCTGCCGAATGGTTCAATCATTTGGGGCCCGGTTGCATAACCAACTGGAATACTATGACTGAAAAGTTTCTCGCGAGGTTCAAACCAGCTGAAGATAGCCACCAGTTGTTTGCTCGACTTTCCAATTCAAAGAAGGAGGACAATGAACCAATGAGAGAGTTCGTAGCAAGGTTTAACCGCCTGGTTACTCGTCTTTCATATACACTCAATCCATCGCCTGAGATCCTGTTAAGCAGTTTCATCAACGCACTTCCATCAAAGATAGCCTTTATCATAAGATCGGCGCATGAGACGGAACTGGGAGAAGCACAACAAGGTGCAATAGAAATTGAAGACAACATGATCACCTCAGGAAAGATCAGAGGAGATGCTATTAGACCTTTGGTTCAAAGTTCTGCTGATCCGTTACTTCAAAGGGTTGCAAATGAAGTAACTATTCTCAAGAGGCAATTGCCACTTCAGCCAACGCCTCTTGCTCAAGTTGCACCGCCACCTGCCTTGCCCGCACCACAGCAGCCTTATCAATCTCAGCAGCCGTATCAGCCAAGGAGGAATAACTTTCAGCCTTACAACAATTACAAGCCACGAGGGCCACCTCCACCAAGGCAAGCGGCCGACAATACACAAAATGCTGTGTTTTGCTCTTTTCATGATTCCACTGAACATGCCGGCGCATCTTGCCCTGAAAATGTCAGAATGAACGAGATAATGGGATATGCCGAAGCTGCACCTGCACCAAGTTTCGTTCCAACTCCAAGTTCGAATGTTGTCTTACCTCAATCGGACAACTTCGATGGCGACTCCGCAACGGGCTACTTTGAAAGTGAACCCGATTTTGAAGAACAAGAAGAAGATATTTGTTAGTACTCTCTTGCAGTTAATCCTGAGAATCATACGACTCCTGTGTTCACCAGAGCTCAACATCTGAGAGCACACCAAGAAGAAGAAGAAGAGAGGCTGAAGATATCAAAAGAAAAAGAAAGAGAAGTAGCTTCTACTTCAAATATTAAGTCTTCTCAAGAGAACATGAAAGCAGTTGCTGAAGGTTCGTCCTCAGCAAATTTTGACATTGTAGATTCATTGATGAAGAACAAAGTGCAGATTTCTCAGTTAGAGTATCTCCAAGATCATCCAGAGCAAGTGGACCGACTTCTCAAATTTGTGAAGAAAGGACCTACCAAGCAGCCCACATTGCTCGAATCATCCGTTCCGGCGGAAGACAAGCCTAAGCCCTTCTATATTTCTCTATATATAGGAGGTTACAAATTAAGCAATTGTATCATCGATTCCGGAGCTTCCGATAACGTCATGCCTCTACAAGTGATGAATGCTCTAAGACTTTCGAGCACCAAGACAAAGGACAAATGCTACTCACTGGAGTCCAAGTCGGTGCCGTTGGTCGGTCAATTAAAAGATGCTCAAGTAAGGTTGGCGGCTTGTCCTGAAAAGAAAATCATGATGACCATCCTAGTAGCTGACATTACAGCAAGCTATGGGATGCTATTAAGCAGAAGCTTTTGCAAGGACCTCGGTGGAGAGATTCAGATGGATTGGTCTTCTGCAAATATTCCATTAAAGAAAGGAACTTTCAAGCTGGAACCAGAACCCAAATCTCGATTTGCAGTCGTGAAGTCTCAAGATCCTCAAGCTCAAATTCTATATCAAGAAACGGGTCTTGGTACTTACGCCATGCTGTCAGAGATTCCTGAAGAAAGTCAAGAGGTCGCATGCGTCGTAGAGAAATCAGCAGATGATCCTAAGTTGTGGACTTTGCAGTTCGATGGGAGTTGTTCCACTGCTGGTTCGGGAGCAGGAGTTGTGATAATTTCTCCTGAAGGACAATTATATCCTTTTGCATACCGCTTGCAATTTGAATGTACAAATAATACGGCGGAATACGAGGCGCTTTTACTAGGTCTCAGGAATGCAAAAGATATGGGTATCAAATACCTTAAGGTCGAAGGTGATGCAGAGCTTGTTGTAAAGCAAGTCAGAGATCAATTCAGAGAGAAAGCAGATCGTCTTCGACATTATAGAAATAGGGTGTGGAATGCAATAGATTGGTTCGAAGCATTTGATATCAAGTACATTCCACGTCTGGAAAATAGTAGAGCAGATGCCCTCGCGGTATCAGCTTCACTTTTCATGCCACATTCTGACTTTCGTCAGAATGCGTTTGCTATCGAGTTAATATACAGGCCAGCTGTACCTGACAACTGTGACAATTGGCAAGTCTTTAACGATGATGAACACATTAAGGAGTTTCTTGTTATGGGAGATAATTTCAAGGAATTGTTCTTTGAAGGCAGTTCATCTACTCACAGAGAAGCGATAACAGAAGTTTCCGATACGCCAAAGATTGCTGAAGATAAGGAAATTCCAGAAGAACCAGAATCCAGCATAATCCAGTTGAAAGGAAATAAAATTCCCAAGGGTTTAGTTTCCTTGGAGAATATTTTTGACAGGCATGATAGATACATTCAAGATCAAAGAAACTCAAGTGACAGAACTTCTACCGAATATCAACAAGTCAATATTGGTACAATTGACAAGCCCAAGCTTGTTAATTTAGGTACATGCTGCACGGCAGAGGAGAGCGAGAAGTTCATTTCTTTGTTCCAGCAATACCGAGATGTCTTCGCCTGGTCATATGAAGATTTGAAAGTTTTTACACCAAGAGAATTGTCTCACACAATTCCTCTTCGACCTGAAGCAAAGCCCTTCAGGCAAAAGCAAAGACACTACAATCCGCGGATTCAAGACACCATCTACGCGGAGATCCAGAAGATGGTGAATGCAAAGATCATCTTTCCGATCCATCATTCCACTTGGGTGTCGAATATAGTTCCTGTGCGCAAGAACGGAGAAATCAGAATTTGCGTCGATTTCAGGAACCTGAATCAATCATCGCTCAAGGATAATTATCCTTTGCCGATCATGGAGCACACTTTACAGACGGTTACCGGTTCAGAGATGCTGTCTTTATTGGACGATTTTTCTGGTTATAATCAAATAGCGGTGGCTGAGGAAGATCAATTCAAGACGGCATTCACAACCCCGTGGGGTACATTTGCCTATGAAAGAATGCCCTTCGGCCTCATCAACGCCGGTGCTACATTTCAAAGAGCCATGGATTTGGCGTTTGGTGATTTGAAGAATAAAGTAATAGTTGTCTATCTTGACGACCTCACTGTTTTCTCAAAGACACGACAAGATCACTTTTCACATCTAGGGAAAGTCTTTGAGAGATGCAGATATCATAAAATATCCTTGAATCCCAAAAAGTCTATCTTCACGGTGACGGAAGGCAAGTTGCTTGGCCACATCGTCTCCAAGGAGGGAACTCGAATTGACCCAAGCCGGGTTGAAGCTATCCGAAGTTTGTCTCTTCCAACAAGCAGAACAGGGGTACACTCTTTCTTTGGTAAGGTAAATTTCATACGAAGATTTGTACCAGATTTTTCTGAGTTAACTAAAGATATATCTGCTATGATGAAGAAGAAGACAGTTTTCAAGTGGACGGAAGAAGGAAAGAAGGCGTTCGCAGCGATAAAAGAAGCCATCAGTCGAGCTCCAGTGCTAGTTCGTCCTGATTTTGAAAAGGAATTTATCCTTTATTGTTATGCATCAGAGTATACTCTGTCTGCCATTCTGACACAAAAGTTAAACGAAGAAACTGAATCTCCAATAGCTTTCATGAGCTGTAGTTTCAAGGACAGCGAATCAAGATACTCTCAGATTGAAAAGAATGCCTATGCGGGGGTTCGAGCTGTAAAGAATTTCAGATTTTATATCCTAAATTCTCACACCGTCGTGTATGTCACAGATCCAGCAGTAAAGAGCGTGTTAACTCAACAGGAGATGGGCTCCAAAAGAGGAAACTGGATCGCGAAGGTTCAAGAGTATGACTTGGAGATCAAGCCAACCAAACTCGTTCGCGGGAGAGGTCTTTGTCAGTTGATGGCGGAAGATGGTGATAAGAAACTTCAAGCTAAAGGGATACCCGAGATTGAACCTGAAGTTAAAGAAGACCTTCCAATGGTCTTGCTGATCGAGTCTTCGGGTGAATGGTTTACTGAGATATGGTATTACCTAACATACGGTGATTGTCCAAATCACCTGAACAAGCAACAAAGGAGAACGCTTAAGCTAAAAGCGCAGAATTATATAATCATCAGCAATGTTTTGTACAAGCGGGGCCTTGACGGAACATTCTTGTTGTGTGTTACCAAAGATCAACAACGGCGCTTGCTGGAAGCTTTCCATAATCAAGCATGCGGTGGTCACTTTTCATCGAAGGTAACAGCTTTTAAAATCTTGCAGGCTCAGTTCTTTTGGCCGACTATGTTCCGCGATGCATACGAGTGGGTACATAAGTGTCAGTTGTGTCAACAGTTTGTTGGCAAAGCGAAGTTAGCAGCCGCTCCTCTCAGGCCAGTTGTTATAGATGCTCCATTTCAGCAATGGGGTCTAGATTTTATTGGTCCTATCAACCCACGTTTCAGCAAGGGGCATATTTATGTCCTTACAGCTACTGATTATTTCACTAAGTGGGTTGAAGCCATTCCTACCAAGCGAGCTACGTCCGAGGTCGTGTGTGAATTCTTAAAAGAAAACATTGTCACACGCTTTGGAGTGCCTCGCAAAATTGTGACAGATAATGCAACATGTTTCTCGTCAGAGGAGCTAATGGAGTTCTGTTTTGATC
>VDFB02290946.1:0-32041 GCA_007258455.2 Sequoia sempervirens
AACTTCGATGGCGACTCCGCAACGGGCTACTTTGAAAGTGAACCCGATTTTGAAGAACAAGAAGAAGATATTTGTCAGTACTCTCTTGCAGTTAATCCTGAGAATCATACGACTCCTGTGTTCACCAGAGCTCAACATCTGAGAGCACACCAAGAAGAAGAAGAAGAGAGGCTGAAGATATCAAAAGAAAAAGAAAGAGAAGTAGCTTCTACTTCAAATATTAAGTCTTCTCAAGAGAACATGAAAGCAGTTGCTGAAGGTTCGTCCTCAGCAAATTTTGACATTGTAGATTCATTGATGAAGAACAAAGTGCAGATTTCTCAGTTAGAGTATCTCCAAGATCATCCAGAGCAAGTGGACCGACTTCTCAAATTTGTGAAGAAAGGACCTACCAAGCAGCCCACATTGCTCGAATCATCCGTTCCGGCGGAAGACAAGCCTAAGCCCTTCTATATTTCTCTATATATAGGAGGTTACAAATTGAGCAATTGTATCATCGATTCCGGAGCTTCCGACAACGTCATGCCTCTACAAGTGATGAATGCTCTAGGACTTTCGTGCACCAAGACAAAGGACAAATGCTACTCACTGGAGTCCAAGTCGGTGCCGTTGGTCGGTCAATTGAAAGATGCTCAAGTAAGGTTGGCGGCTTGTCCTGAAAAGAAAATCATGATGACCATCCTAGTAGCCGACATTCCAGCAAGCTACGGGATGCTACTAAGCAGAAGCTTTTGCAAGGACCTCGGTGGAGAGATTCAGATGGATTGGTCTTCTGCAAATATTCCGTTAAAGAAGGGAACTTTCAAGCTAGAACCAGAACCCAAATCTCGATTTGCGGTCGTGAAGTCTCAGGATCCTCAAGCTCAAGTTTTATATCAAGAAACAGGTCTTGGTACTTACGCCATGCTGTCGGAGGTTCCTGAAGAAAGTCAAGAGGTCGCATGCATCGTAGAGAAATCAGCAGATGATCCTAAGTTGTGGACTTTGCAGTTCGATGGGAGTTGTTCCACTGCTGGTTCAGGAGCGGGAGTTGTGATAATTTCTCCCGAAGGACAATTGTATCCTTTTGCATACCGCTTGCAATTTGAATGTACAAATAATACGGCGGAATATGAGGCGCTTTTACTAGGTCTCAGGAATGCAAAAGATATGGGTATCAAATACCTTAAGGTTGAAGGTGATGCGGAGCTTGTTGTAAAGCAAGTCAGAGATCAATTCAGAGTGAAAGCAGATCGTCTTCGACATTATAGAAATAGGGTGTGGAATGCAATAGATTGGTTCGAAGCATTTGATATCAAGTACATTCCACGTCTGGAAAATAGCAGAGCAGATGCCCTCGCGGTATCAGCTTCACTTTTCATGCCACATTCTGACTTTCGTCAGAATGCGTTTGCCATTGAATTAATATACAGGCCAGCTGTACCTGACAACTGTGATAATTGGCAAGTCTTTAACGATGATGGACACATTAAGGAGTTTCTTGTTATGGGAGATAATTTCAAGGAATTGTTCTTTGAAGGCAGTTCATCTACTCACAGAGAAGCAATAACAGAAGTTTCTGATACGCCAAAGATTGCTGAAGATAAGGAAATTCCAGAAGAACCAGAATCCAGCATAATCCAGTTGAAAGGAAATAAAATTCCCAAGGGTTTAGTTTCCTTGGAGAATATTTTTGACAGGCATGATAGATACATTCAAGAGCAGAGAAATTCAAGTGACAGAACTTCTGCCGAATATCAACAAGTCAATATTGGTACAATTGACAAGCCCAAGCTTGTTAATTTAGGTACATGCTGCACGGCAGAGGAGAGCGAGAAGTTCATTTCTTTGTTCCAGCAATACCGAGATGTCTTCGCCTGGTCATATGAAGATTTAAAAGTTTTTACACCAAGAGAATTGTCTCACACAATTCCTCTTCGACCTGAAGCAAAGCCCTTCAGGCAAAAGCAAAGACACTACAATCCGCGGATTCAAGACACCATCTACGCGGAGATCCAGAAGATGGTGAATGCAAAGATCATCTTTCCGATCCATCATTCCACTTGGGTGTCGAATATAGTTCCTGTGCGCAAGAAGAACGGAGAAATCAGAATTTGCGTCGATTTCAGGAACCTGAATCAATCATCGCTCAAGGATAATTATCCTTTGCCGATCATGGAGCACACTTTACAGACGGTTACTGGTTCAGAGATGCTGTCTTTATTGGACGGTTTTTCTGGTTATAATCAAATAGCGGTGGCTGAGGAAGATCAATTCAAGACGGCGTTCACAACCCCGTGGGGTACGTTTGCCTATGAAAGAATGCCCTTCGGCCTCATCAACGCCGGTGCTACATTTCAAAGAGCCATGGATTTGGCGTTTGGTGATTTGAAGAATAAAGTAATAGTTGTCTATCTTGACGACCTCACTGTTTTCTCAAAGACACGACAAGATCACTTTCAACATCTGGGGAAAGTCTTTGAGAGATGCAGATATCATAAAATATCATTGAATCCTAAGAAGTCTATCTTCGCGGTGACGGAAGGCAAGTTGCTTGGCCACATCGTCTCCAAGGAAGGAACTCGAATTGACCCAAGTCGGGTTGAAGCTATCCAAAGTTTGTCTCTTCCAACAAGTAGAACAGGGGTACACTCTTTCTTTGGTAAGGTAAATTTCATACGAAGATTTGTACCAGATTTTTCTGAGTTGACTAAAGATATATCTGCTATGATGAAGAAGAAGACAGTTTTCAAGTGGACGGAAGAAGGAAAGAAGGCGTTCGCAACAATAAAAGAAGCCATCAGTCGAGCTCCAGTGCTAGTCCGTCCTGATTTTGAAAAGGAATTTATCCTTTATTGTTATGCATTAGAGTATACTCTGTCTGCCATTCTGACACAAAAGTTAAATGAAGAAACTGAATCTCCAATAGCTTTCATGAGCTGCAGTTTCAAGGACAGCGAATCAAGATACTCTCAGATTGAAAAGAATGCCTATGCGGGGGTTCGAGCTGTAAAGAATTTCAGATTTTATATCCTAAATTCTCACACCGTCGTGTATGTCACAGATCCAGCAGTAAAGAGCGTGTTAACTCAACAGGAGATGGGCTCCAAAAGAGGAAACTGGATCGCGAAGGTTCAAGAGTATGACTTGGAGATCAAGCCAACCAAACTCGTTCGCGGGAGAGGTCTTTGTCAGTTGATGGCGGAAGATGGTGATAAGAAACTTCAAGCTAAAGGGATACCCGAGATTGAACCTGAAGTTAAAGAAGACCTTCCAATGGTCTTGCTGATCGAGTCTTCGGGTGAATGGTTTACTGAGATATGGTATTACCTAACATACGGTGATTGTCCAAATCACCTGAACAAGCAACAAAGGAGAACGCTTAAGCTAAAGGCGCAGAATTATATAATCATCAGCAATGTTTTGTACAAGCGGGGCCTTGACGGAACATTCTTGTTGTGTGTTACCAAAGATCAACAACGGCGCTTGCTGGAAGCTTTCCATAATCAAGCATGCGGTGGTCACTTTTCATCAAAGGTAACAGCTTTTAAAATCTTGCGGGCTCAGTTCTTTTGGCCGACTATGTTCCGCGATGCATACGAGTGGGTACATAAATGTCAGTTGTGTCAACAATTTGTTGGCAAAGCAAAGTTAGCAGCCGCTCCTCTCAGGCCAGTTGTTATAGATGCTCAATTTCAGCAATGGGGTCTAGATTTTATTGGTCCTATCAACCCACGTTCCAGCAAGGGGCATATTTATGTCCTTACAACCACTGATTATTTCACTAAATGGGTTGAAGCCATTCCCACCAAGCGAGCTACGTCCGAGGTTGTGTGTGAATTCTTAAAAGAAAACATTGTCACACGCTTCGGAGTGCCTCGTAAAATTGTGACAGATAATGCAACATGTTTCTCGTCAGAGGAGCTAATAGAGTTCTGTTTTGATCACAGCATTACACTATCTCATTCATCAGATTATTACCCCCAGGGTAATGGACAAGCTGAATCATCAAACAAGAACATTGTCACAATCATTCGCAAGTTGGTTGATTCCAGTCAGCGAACTTGGCACAAGAAACTTTATGATGCTCTCTGGGCCGACAGAATTACTCCGAAGAGAGCCATTGGTACCTCACCCTTTATACTCCTGTATGGTACAGAAGCAATGATACCCATCACATTGGAGTTGTCCGCCTTGCAGCTGGCGACCTCAGTAGAAGATGGAGAGTTCACAGATCCTGTTCAGAAACGTATCTTGTACCTGACTAAGCTTCAAGAAGAAAGGGAAGAGGTAGTAGATAGAATCACTCAGCACCAAGAGCGGGTGAAGAAAATTTTTGACAAGAAAGCTCGCCAACGAGATTTCGAGGTTGGAGATCAAGTCCTCTTATGGGATAAGAGACATGAGCCCAAGGGAATGCATGGCAAATTTGATTCCTTGTGGCTGGGCCCTTTCAAGATTCACGAGCTCGCCGGAGAGAACACCTATATTCTCTCGCGCTTGGATGGAAGTCTCCTCCCTCTACCTCACAGCGGGCAGTATCTGAAGCACTTCGTCCCTCCGGGGGTGGAGTAAGTTCTCGAAATCAATCTTTGTACATATTTTTCATTGCTTTTCGTGATGTGTTTCCCCTTTCCGTGATGTTTTCGTTATGTTGTTTTTCCCCTTTCCGTAACATGTCCTGTCGTGTTTTAGGTGATTAGGAGTCTTGTTTTAGGTGATTAATAGGGAAGTCCAACTATTAGGTGATTTTTTAGGAAGTCCGGTTATAGGTGATTAAGGAATGTCTTGCAAAATAGGTGATTAGGAAATGATGCCGACTCCGATACCCAGTGGATAAGGCACTGGTCTAAGCTTAAAACTCCAGAGATTCTATGGTTCTCCTATGCCGTAAGTATCCGCCATGGTCCCCAAACAGAGCCAATGTTGTACCCCAAAATTAAAATTTTTGTTACACTTAGATATTTTGAAGAAATGAGTAAAAGTCTTGACAAATCAGTCAAAAAGGTCAAAATTTGGGTGTGCATGTCTTGCATGAGGGGTTAAAACGCAAAATTTTCAATTTCTAATGATCTGGGTCTACTGAGAGTAGCTTAACCTACAAAACCCAGATCTCAGTTTTTCATCCCTAAATTTTAGGAAAACTGCTATTTTTAGAAATTTTTCGAAATAGTAACGTTTTCTGGGTTTTTCTGGGTTTCTTTCGAAATGGATACTGGCAAAATTTTCTAAAAAATAGAAAGTTGGTCCGACAGGGTCCGAACTGATTTTGATTGGCTCAAAATGTGTCCGTATCAGGCTGGTGCAGTCAGAATCTTAAAATAATCAGTTTTGCCCTACTGGGTCTATTCAGCTTTTTCAGAAGCATATCTGGAGTTCCGAGGTCATCAATGGAGGTCATCCGACTGCCAGGCATTAATTTTAGCATTCAAAACTTCCAGCAGAAAGTGAAATGATGAACATGCACGAGGATCGAGGAAGAAAATTGAAAAGTCATGAAAATTTTCTAAGTCTGCTAGGTTTGGGCGCCCCAGTTGAAGAAAGGCGCCCACCTTTTCAGGGTGCCAAATGAAGGAATTAGGGTTACGGTCTTCAATGAAAGTTGTTCAGTGTTCAGTCAGCTTCGCGATGAATATCCCCGTCAGAGCATCTGATGATCCAGTCTCCGGCAAATTCAAGTCAAAGTAGAAGGTATGAAGTGAAAATCTGAAACTTGAAGTTGAATAAATTATGAATTTTTCTAAGTCTGGAGAAACTGGGCGCCCTAAGAAGAGAAAGGCGCCCAACTTTTCAAGGATGCAAACAGAGGAATGCTGCGTTACAATCTGGATGTCTTCAACTAACTGCTTTGCGCTGAGCTATTCAAAGACTATTGAAATCCGAGCTCGCGTAGCCATCGATTCAAAAAAGGTCAAATCGTAAGGTCCGGAATTTCAGAAGTAAAAGAGAAATTCAAAGCAAAGTGAAAAAATCAAAAAATAAACTAAGTGTTGGTAAACTGGGCGCCCCCAGCCAAGATAGGCGCCCAACCTTTTGAAGGGTAAAATTCACTTTTTGACAAACGTGTCTCCAGAGGACCCCCCTTCATTCTTCGTCAGCTTCGCAATGAGCACAGCCATCAGTCAATCCGACGCCCGGAGCGTAAGATCCAACAAGGTCATCTGAAGAAGTGAGAGACCTGAATAAATTGGAAAATTTTCTAAGTCTGATGGAAGTGGGCGCCCCAGTTGAAGAAGGGCGCCCAAATTTTAAAGCCTCCAAATGATGGAATTTGCAGACGTAACGTCCAAGAAGGCTCGCCAAAATCGGCCAAGCATTCAATCTAAAACACTCGCATAACCGGGATCAACGTATTCTAATCTAAGATTCACCAAGATCAAAGGGAGAAGGAAGAACTTGAAACGTAAAAATGGCTAACATCAAGAAGTTGGGCTCTGGTAGCAAAAAGCCTCCTCGCGAATTCGGGAGGTCGAAATCGTTTTAGCAGAGGTGCCTCCGCGTAACATCTTCTTCGCATCAGCCCGCTCGCAGTTGAACTACTCACTGTCGCAAACCAATCAACGAAATCGCTGGGCGGCGGGTACGTTAAAATTGAGGAAAGTTGAAAAAGTGGAAATTTTGACTAAGTCTGGTGAAGTTGAGCGCCCCTCTTGGAGAAAGGCGCCCAAATCTTCATGCCTTAGAAGATTTTTGAGATTTTCAAAATTTCAAAATTGTGAGAAGAGGAAGATGGCGTCCAAACTTGAGAAGATGAGATTTAGGGTTTTGGAATAAAAGCAGAAAAAAAAAAGCAAAACCTAAAATCAAAACCTAAGTCTATTTAACTCTTCTTTTCAATGTATTTTTCATCATTTTTGCAGGTAGCATCCAGAGGAGAAAGTTGGAGCAGCAAGTTTGAGAAATTTTTGTGATTAAAGAATTCATAGTTGCTGGTTTTACATCAGATTTTTCAGACCAGCAAGCATAAACCATTGTTCTTTCAAGCTTTTTGTTCCAGAAGATCAAGTTTTTCAAGCAGGAGGCCAAGGCTTTCAATTTTTCAGTCATCTGGGTCTTTTTGCCTCCACCTTCTGAAGAATTTTTTAAGAACTTCATCAAGTTGCAGCAAGTGCTTTTATCTTGCATGTCAGTGAAAACCTCAGTGCATTCAAAATTCAACCATCTGGGTCCTTTCCAATCGCCCTTCCGAAGAAAAACTCCATATCGCAGCCTTTTTTCCAAAACCTAGGGTTGGCTGCTGCTTTTTCAATCAAACGGGCCGTAGTTTTGTAACCGGAACGAATCATCCACTTAACGAGATATTCTCGAACAAAACCCGTGATGCCTTTTTCTAAAAAATTAAAGAAATTTAGCTCGCTACCAAAATTCAAGATTTTCAAAACGACGATGTGGGTTGTCTTTGTATCGCCATTCTCAACAAAACCATATCTCGCAGTGCCTAAAAAATTCGGGTCCGCTGAAGCAATAAAAACAGCATTCTAAAATAGAAATTGTTCAAGACTTATTCGACCAGTAATGGCTACCATTCCCAGTTCTGCAAAACGGAGCACACTTCACCGTTTCGTCCCAATCAACACTCTTCACCATTGCCCGTTCACATCACGCCCGCCTCCCAACTTCCACGCCCGGATGCTACCGCAGAACCGGCCCGCTCCTTATTCCTGAGCTTATCGGCCCCTACCTGCCTCTGTTCCAGCTCAACGCAACGCCTTCGTACACGTCCCATTAGGGAGATCCAGTCAACAGATGGCAGGTTGATTTGCAGTTTAAAGCCTGACATGGTTGAAAAGTGTTTTTCCATTCCCCCATGGCCTGAAAGTGTAACTCTTTCGAGGGATGAGTGTGAAAAGATGTGGAATATGCATAAAGACAAATACAGCAAGAAGATTGCCCAGAGATGGATGAAAGAAAAACAAAAGACATTGCCCAAGAATGTCGGACGAGGGGAGTTCAAGGACGAGGTTGCCATCATCATCACTTTGCTCAACAGGGTCACTGGTTCCGAGGATGCCACCAAGTTCCAACCTTGGATGTTTTATGCCATACCTCACATTATGAAGAAAACCGAGGTTTATGACTGGCCTACTTTGATTAGTGACTGCCTACATCAACAAATAACAGAATATTTCCAGTTTCATGTATTTCACATGGTGTCATATCTAGTCTACCTGGTGGCCTATCAAGGTCAATTCAGAGGATTGAACACCGAGGGGTCATTGAGCGTTCAACACATATATAATTATTATCCTCAGCTGGAGTTCACAAAGTCGTTGCACCACTACAAAAGGGTGAACAAGGCATTCTTGATGTACACGGTGCGTGACTTAGACAATGAATTGCACGTCCGCATATCTTCAGTTGCTAGGGCAGCAATGGCGGAATGGGCAGATTGGTTTATACAGTTTCCTACCTTTACCTATCTCAGGGTTTATGGTTATTCAGGTGCCCCGCTAATGTTGCCAAGGTATCCGTCAGACGAGGTCATCTTCATGGAATTCTTGAGGCAAGCTCACGGTGTCCACACAGTCTTGAGAAATAGAAAGAAACCCTCTCTTCACTTTCCATTAGGGTTGGGTATTTATACATGCAGGACTGCTGCAGATGCCAAGACAATTGGAGAAGAATTAGATAAATTCGGTCTCAAACCCTACAGTGAGAGGCGGTCATTTGATCCTCATGGTGTCTACGCTGGCCGGTTGGAGAAGAATTACAATCATATACCCGCACTTGAAGATTTTTGGGCTAACTGTGCAGATGAATTTGAAGTGCGAAGGCGTAGTTACAGCAGGTTGACTCTCCATCAGATGAAAGATTGTTTAAATGAAGATATAGAAGGGCTTTCTGATGATGATGAAGATGTTCTTCTACCAATGTACACTCAGAAAAGAATCGAGGATCAGCCTCTTCCACAAGTTAATTGGGCAAACAAGGAATCTCTTTCAGTTGAAGATAGAACAAGACAAGTCATTGAGTATAGTAAGGTTTTCTTAGTGCTTAAAAGGAAGAACTCTATTCCAGTAGCAGAGCCGCCAAGGATAATTCCCTCTTCTTCTACAGCACAGTCAAAAGGAAAGGGTAAAAGTCAGTCTCAAGATGGCGTCAAAGGATGTAGATCAAATAAAAATGTAAGAAGAAGGATGGATTTCTCAGGCATAGTCATACAGGAACAGCCTACAGTTGATTCAGAAGTTCCTCTTGACGAGCCCATACCTCAGAATGAAGCAGAGGAGCCACCTTCAACACATGTTCCTGTACCTTTGACGGGCTCGTCACCAATTCACATTGATCTTGATATCGAAGATGATGAAGAGATCGCAGCAGTACCTCCTGAGGAAGTTAGTAAAGATACTACGGTGTCTTGGCTTGAGAACTCCTTAGGAAGGGTTAGGCGAAGGCCTTCATATCAAGTGAGTGTTGATGATCTCGATAATATTTATCAGGAACCTCCTAAGAAGAAGGCAAAGAAGCAAGTTCACTTTGATAGGAATCCTGATAACGAGATTGTCGTAGAGACTGCTGTGCCTCCAGAAGATAAGAATAGGGATGAGGTGAACATGGAAGATTTTGTAATGGTCAAGGCTAATCTTGGTAAAAATACCAGACATGCAGATTTGAGTCTCTTCAAAGTTGTATCCGAAAACCTACATGAAAGAGTGCTTAAAGATGGAGAAGACAAGGCAGCCCTCAAGGCTGAAAATCAGCAGCTTAGGCTTTTCATCTCTAACCTTGTTCGTGGTTCTTCACAAGCAACCCAGTTGCTGCCCCAGGTCTTGGAGACACCAGCTGATCACCATCAGTTAAGACAGCTGGTCATATGTGGGAAAGAGACTCAGGAATGGATTGAGAGCTTCATTGTCAGAGGAAAGGAGATCTTGGCTCAGATGTTCCAGTTGAGAGAGAATGCTCATAAACTTCGTCAAAGCATCCAAGGATTTGAACAAACATGGGCTGAAGTAAAACCTAGGCATGAGATTATCATTGCTGATTTAGACACAGCTTACGGTTCAGCAGTTTCAAAGGAGCATAAAAGACAAATCCTTGCATGGAGAGAACGTCATGTTTTCAAAGTTAAAACCTATGAGAGGATATCTGAAGAATTCATCGCCTACAGGCAAAGGGTGGTTGAAGCTCTCCTTTTCATCAGTGAATTTGTCATAGAGATCCCCTCTCAGTACAGTCTTGAAGATGGTTCTCATGTCAGGCTTGAAGAGGTGCAAAATCAGTTCCAGAACGTTGTTCATAGTTGCAGCCCAGTTGGCGGAAGGATAGGTCATATTTCAATAATGTCAGCAAAGTTCAATAAAGCGGCCAATGAGATTGAAGATTTCCTAAGATCTATTGCAGATGCCGAAGATATTCTTGAAAAGCGGTGTTTTGCTGTTGATGGTATAGATGCACCGAACCGGGACACAATCTCAGACTTCCTAGCTGATGTGATCGAGCTTTAAAGCAGCTTTCTTCTAGAAGCTTTCTTTCCCGCTTTCTTTCTATTCTTGGAATCATCCTTATCCATTCTTTGAGGATAGAAAGAAGATAAGATGTAATAGTTGGCGTTTCCCGCTTTTTCTGCTTTTTAGGGTTTTAGTTGTTATCTTGTTTCTAGATTTAGTAATAAAGCTTGCTTGCTGAGCAAGCACTAGATTGTGAAAGCAAGGAGATTTTAGGGTTCCCTACTCCTCTGCTTCTCTATAAATAAGAGTCTTTGCTCATTTATTTTCTTTAACCGTGCTTATGAGAACAAAACGCTGAGCCTATTGTGTCTTCTATTTGTTGCTCAAGTATTGTTCATTTGTATTAGACAAGTAAATTTGTTGAGCCTCTTTAGCCAACAAGGAGTTAGTGAGGATTGTCGCTTTCTATTGTGTTAAGAATATGTTTGTAAGCCTCCTATTGCAATTTCTTATCTCAAGGCATGTTAGAAGGGAGTTTGTTTTAGAGATTTGAGTAATAAAATCATGAGCCTCTTTTTGCCTTGGTCTAAAATCTCAGATTTCCGTTATCTATGTTATGCTTTCATGATCTTTATTTCAGCTTACAGTGAAGTGTGTAGGTGTTTGTTGAGAGAGAGATTGTTAAAGTATTTTTGTCAGAGAATCTACCTTGTTAATTTCTAACTTCTCTTGCTCTGCTATTACTTGAGAGGCTAGGAACGTCTTTAGTCTAAGTTAGTCGTAGTTGAACTTCTTATCAGAAAATCTCAGCTGCGGCGTTTGTGTTTAAAAAACCTTGTGCTCTAAGCTGATCCAAAAAGATAGGCAACTTAGTTTTAGTTTACTTTCTTTCAAACACCATCAAAGAAGAGGGAGCTCTCCCACTTGAAGAGCAGCTTATTCTGGTGGCATAGTTGAAACCGCTTTCAACCGCATTCCGTGAGGTGCTAATTTAAACGCCAACAAGAAGGAAGAAAGAATAGCCTGCATATATTAATAACTGGAAATAAACTTTTTTCACAGCTAGGAATATCTAGAAATACTACATATCACTCCAAAAATATCCTGCAAAAAAAAGAAGCCAAGAACCTTCCATATGTGAGCTGAAAGATGAGTGGCATTTTCCTTTTATTTATTATTGGTGGTCTGTGTCTGGGATTTCATAATGGCTGTATCCAATATATCTTCCAACCTTACCAAAGTCATATCTAGATGTGGTTATGACATGGAACATATACAAGCCATATTTGGGATGTACCCTGTCCAAATATGTATTGGTGTATCATTGGAAGAAGCTTCACAAATACATGCCTGGTAAGTGATTGGATCAAATGAAAAGTTTTTTGTAGCGTTATCTATGGCATGGATGGAAGCAGCACACTGCCTTTGGAGAACATGCATCAGGTAGAGAGTGAACCTGAGGAAGAAGAGCTGCCCATATGAGCAGAGAGAAGGACCTGTGCCAAGGGGGTGATGAGTTATCTGCATGTGGGCCACATGACAGAATGACCTGAACACAAATCAGAAGGATTAATCCTAGTCAAATGTTCAAAGGCTTTATCATAATCCTTATTCCAAGAACAAATGCTGTCCATGTAAATTGATGCTGAAGGGCTATATAAGGCAATAGGAAATATAAGAGGAGAGATAAAGGGTGACTGAGTTAGATGGAGTGTAATTATAACCATGGGTAGCTAGAGGGGTAGGCATATAAGTGTGAAACTATTTAGTATGTTTTGTGCAGGAAAAGAGGGGGCAACTGATATTTGGTATTGTGAAAGAAGAGTAAGTGACTAAGTATGTTCCATGCAATATTGTTGTATGTGTAGAACCCTGTAACATCCAGATCCTGTGAATGTAAATCGTCATTGATGGAAGGAACTCTATACTGCTGTTCCCTTGAGTTGCATTGACCTACTTTTGGTCATCTGTGGACATTAATATAATTTCTTTCTTTCTTTCTGCTCTTACAATCCTCCTTTTTGAATTTTTCTAGTAATTTTGTTGGATATTTGGTTTGTGATAGATATGTTCTAATCCTTTGCCACCAGAATTCAGTAATGAGCATCCCTAAATCTGTCATTCATTTTGAATTGCTTTGAAAGCAACTCTGACATGTTTGATGAAAATGGTACTTATACTTGTTATAATTAAATCAACAACATATATACTGAAACGACAATCTTAGCTTCATTTGTTCTGATTTACTAATTGGTGTTTGATATGCTTCTTTCAAGGCTTTCTGAGCATATGAGCTATCAATCTTTTCATAGCAAACATTGGGGCCTTGTTTCAGGTCCGACAATGATTTAATCAACCTTCAAACAAGTTTTACTTTACATGGTACCTTAAAACCTTGTAGACTTCTAGTTGCTCATCTAGAGCTTTTTATGCAGATCTCCATTCAAATAAGCACTTTTACATCTGTTGAGTTTAAGAATATCCACAGATTTATTAGTTTGGCTTTACTTTTTACCCATAGTATTTTTCAACCTCCCTTGCTTCATGTTTATCAATTGTACCACTTACCTTCTTTTCCAAGTGACAGTTCCACCAATTGCTAAGTTTTGTTTCTCATCAAATCATCTTATTCCTCTTTCATAGCATCTATAGTGACCCTGTTTTAAGGTTTCATTCAATTGAGTCAGATCTTCTATATTAAGAACTTCACTTGTAAAGGGAAATATTTAGTTGGTGTGAAGAATTGAATCTTGTGGATGTTGGTCTTTTCCACACTGTACTGCTTGAACTATTTGTAATATCCCCTTACAATTGTAATCCAACTGAAAGTAACCCTTCACTTTCTGATCACCCAGTTCCCAGAGGGCAAGGTGAGAGCATATGGTGGAAAGGGGATCATTAGATGAAACTGAACTGAAAGAGCAAAAACTAAAATCAACCCTTCACTTTCTGATCGCCCAGATCCCGGTGTGGGCAAGGTGAGAGCATACGGTGGAAAGGGGATCATTAGTTGAAATGAACTGAAAGTACAAAATGAGAGACGACTCAACCGATTAGAATATTATGCAAATGCAACTCGACCAATTATTCTGCGGGAGTGTAATAGACGGCTCAGTCGATCAACATGATATGAAACGCAACTCGACCACTTATTCAGCGAGAGTGTAATTACAAAGCACTAAAAGTAAATGTTTGGGAGGCTAGTTGACCCCTTCCGCTTTTCAATGGGCAGTACAAAAAAGTAAAGTATTATAAATAAAATAGATGGTGAGGCTTGTCTCTTCCACTAAAAGTGGGGATACAAAAAAGTAAGTGCAGAAAGTAAAGAGCTGATCAGTACTATTGATTCAACATTACAATATGGTGAACAATCTGCAAATACAATGAGATATAGATATCTAAAACACTCTAGAATGTCAGGAAATGAACTCCAAACAAGTACAAGCTATCCAACATATGAAATATGGCCAAAGGGACTGAAATATCAGGTCTGATATAAAATTGTAGCAAACTGTAAACCAAACCAGCAAGTACAAATTTCACCTTTATGCTTGTAACTTCACCAATACTCCTCCGAATGATGTCAAACCAAGTGCAAATGAAGCATATGAGAAGGGTGACCAAGTACAAACCAAGAAATAGTAGCAAGCAACCTCTGATATTTTATGCACGCTTTCCAAAGACCTCTAGAAATGGTACGACCTCTTCTACATAGGGCGACCAGCATATAAAATCGAGCACTTCTCCAAAAATCACGAAACCTTGTGGAAAGGGGCGCCTAGGATAGATGAAAACATATAGCCAATGCCCAGAACCACGCAAAAATCGAGAAAGGAGCTATGAGTGAAAATGTGCTACAGCCAAGCTCGAACCAACAACACCAAAATATGAAATATCAATGAAACAACCAACTTGAAGCTCAATCTACAACCTTTGGATGAAGAAGCAATCTCAAACCAACTAGGTACTAGCTAGGTACTATCTCTCAAGTACGAAATTGATATAAGGTAGGAGGTATGTGTTCCTCGAAGCAGGGGTTTTGAAATGATTTCAATAGCATTTCGTTATGATAAGCAATGGATAATGAAAAGTGAGAGCAAGGCCTCATATTTATAACTTTCTCCACCCAGAAATTCAAACTTATTTTCTCTCCAAATAGGGCACCCAAAATGAAACTCACATTCACCTTTTTTCAATTTGCATTTGAGTTGCATTTGACTCCTTGACCAAATCGTTCGAAGCATGAGAGAGACATTACTTTATCAAAAAGTAAATATATCATAAAGTAGGCGTCCAAATACATATGAAGGATATAACTTATTTAAAATGCAACTTACCACAAGTTAGGCATCCAAGACTTTAAGTGAAATGACCTTATAATATCCAATTATTTTCTCCAAGCTAGGTGTCCAAGTAAATAAGTGAAATACATTATGATTTAACTTAAATATTTCTCCAAAAGTCGTCCATCATGCCTTAGGCAAATATTTCACGTAAAATATAAACTCAACCAAAATATTGAATTTGCCAAAATAAGCACCAAGAGTGTTGGAGACCAATCTGCTCAAACTACCCTACCAAATATAGCAACTGTACTAAACTGCTGAACCACTACCAGAAATAGCACTGCTAAAAATATCACTTACTATAAATAGCATACTGTAAAAATAGTAAGTGACTTCAAATGCATTTTAGCACAAACTGAGTACAATCGTAACTTACTAAAAATAGTAAGTCCGGAAAAATTGCCTGATGCAGATGCATGTCATACCACTACAAAGTAGTAAGTGACATCAATATTCAACAAATACCCTTGAGTTGTGTTTTCAAGGGTTTGGGCAAATATCTAGAGTTCTCTAATGTTATTTGTTGGTTCTTTATGTCAGAATCCAGGTTGGTCTTCTAATCTACCTATGGAACTGCCAATCCCAATCAAGGGCAGCTCGAAGGACTTGGACCAATTGATGAGGACTTTAAGAAACTTCCTACACTTTGGGCTCTGCAAGACCCGGGAGGGTAATCCCTTAATGTGTTTACAACCTCTGCACCATTATTATAAACAACATTAACAATAGCAGAGAATTTCACTTAATAGCTCAACATGGTAGGATAATATTGAAATAAATTGGATGTTCATCAGTATTATCAACTACTTGGAGCGTGAAATAACTACAACACAAGATAGCATAAAATAGTCATTGATTGCAGTTTGGAGCAAGCTCTAGGCAAAGATAAACAACTATTGAATCATATGGGTAATTACAACTTAGACCAATGCCATATATCCATTAGGCAAGAGTCAAATTTATAAGCATCTAAGGGTATATGATAGATTTAACACTTAACATATGAAATCCTTGATGACATCGCATTACAATCTCATCAATATGTATTCTAACTCAATACAACTTACCAAATCCTTATACAATACATATCTTCCTATAATCCCATTCAAGCATTTTAATTAATTCTTTGAATTAAATCCAAAATAAGGATCACACACACCACAACAGTGAGATGGATAAAAAAACCCTTGGTTATTTTATTCAAGGTTTAGATATGCAAGTACAATGGAGAGACATGAGCTTGAATTTATCTTGTTAACTCAAATGCTAGTACTGTTATACAACATTAAATCCTTATGAACTCAATACCTGCAACAAAATGAATCAAAACCTAAATTGCATCCTTCTCGAAAACCACTGACTTTTGCAAGCGCTCTAATCCTAACCTAGACTCGGCTGTAAATTTGTCTAACTTGCTACCCCGTACCTTTGGCCTTGAAATCCTTCTTATAGAGAATGAAGGAGCAACAAGCTTCAGGCCAGAGAGTACACATGTCAGTAGCTAATTGGAACATCTAGAAAAGAGTTGATGCAACAATAAAAAGACCTCTAGACAACTGCGTCAAACTACTATTGTGCTGCAGCCGAGACCTGGCCGAACCACAACATCTGACCTATTTATTGAATCGTGCCAGTAACTGTCCCTTCCGCCATTAAAACTCACCTACACACTACATAAATGGTGCCAACCATACTTTGACCTTGACTTTAAATTCCAGCCGTCGATCATTCAGTTGAAACAAATCATCGAACGACCACCTTCAAACAAGGCAGCCGACATAATTCCAGCTAACACAGTAATAAGGGGCCCACCATGTCATATGCCACAAAGGAAAACCACGTGGTGGTTGCCCGCAATATCACAATCCTTCTATTCACCATCGCGGGATGGCGAGCAACCATTGATCTTGAACATAAATGATCTCATTTGTTTGAAAAAACTACTAGCCTTTCCATTAACTATCGAGCAGCTCCTCCTCGTAATTATAACATCCTCATACATTTCAAAGACGCATCCCGCAGCCGCTTTAGTAACCCGGCCCCTTTTACTCCTTCCGCCATCAAGTGGGACATGGCGCTTGCTCGCAATATCGCATCACTCCGGGTGAGGCAGCCATTGGGCGGATAGCGGAACGGCTAGGATGTGGCAGCAAATCAAAAGTCACAAACCTCATCCTAGAGATGGCACGTACCGCCGCTTATAACGTTGATCCTCCAATTCCTCGACGCGGATAGCGGCGCCGCTGATATCCTTAAAATGGATCAACGGTAGCACTAATTCAACCTCCGCAAAAATAAACATTTATTAATAGGAAAAGGGGGGATTACTAGGCCGACGGGACAACAATGACATAAGTTGTTTTTAAACGACGAAGCATAGGGTCAGCCTAGACTTAGGGAAAAATAAAACCTGCAAAGGCTACAAAAATTAAAAACAAAGGGACCAAATTCTTAGATGAAACGATGGGGCACAAGTTGTTTTAAGACCCTTCAAAAAAGGTAACGTCCAAATAGAACCTCAACCTGGGCGGAAAACAAACACTAGGGTTTTACATGAAGCATAAGGCTAAAACCCTCAGCCCTTCAAAAATTTTCAACACCATGAATGACCGGAAGGACATGAGGCAAAAGACCTCGAAAGTAAAACATAAGGAGAAAAATCCAAAGCTCCAACATTATTACTTGCAGATCTGAATTGTTGTTAAGCTGCTACAGTCGCGTGAACAGTGATCCGCTACAGTGATCAGTCATCAGTCGTTATAAGGGTCTGATATGTTGATTACAGTCATCTCTTGAAGCCACGATTTTGCATATAAAGGCTTAATTTTGATTCATTATTGCTGGGAGGTGTTGGCGCTTAATGGGTGAGGACCTTTTGATTGTGTTTGCTGCCTAAGGAAGGACGTTGAAGCTGCACTTTAATTAATACAAAAATATGATCTTAAGGAATAGGGGCGGCTATGTTCATGAGTGCGATTTCAACAAAAAGGCATCATATAAAAATCCAATAAAATCAAGGAAACTTCGTTAGTCTTCAAAGAGACTAGGCGCTACATCAAGGGGGTCAAATTAGCCCAGCTCAAGGAGTTTCGAATTATTCTAACAAGCAGCCTTCAACTCCAGGTTCAACTCCAGGTTCAAACAAATTTTGTATGACTTCAGTCTGACACTTCAATTAGTAAATCTGCATTGTAATTTCCATGTTAAATATAGTTGCATTTGCATTGTTAAGTAGCTACTATTGTAGAGCTCATTACCATCGACATTGTGGAAAGGGGATAATTACTTTATCATAGCATACACAAGTAAATTGTAAATCAGACTATAATAGTTCCTATCAGATCTGATAAATCATTGTGTTTGAATGAAATGCCAAGAGTCTTAGCATCCTCATGTTGATTTGTATTGAGTGATTGCATTTCAAATAAGTTAGTAGCATTTGGGAAGCCATACATGATAGTTTATGCATTGGAGTATCATTTGTATCAGCTTAATAGAATGCTTGCCAAATGTTTGGCAAAATGCTAGTTGGTTGTAGATGCTTAGTTTGCATTTAGAAGTCCTATATGAGCATTGTATAAGGTGAAAATAATTCATTGGTGCATCTAGATGATAAGTTAAACATGGTAGTGTTGACTCATAAGCATTGGAAGCAGTTCATCAATACTTTCCAAGCATACCATCAGACTGTAGTCTCAGACCAGCAAGCTTGAAGTTTGCATTTGAAAAGTGTTTGACAAAATTTTAAGGGAACAAAGATGAGTTTTTGAGTCAGCTTAGGCTAGGCTCATCACAAATGTATGCACCAATGTTGGGGACATCTAGAATGTATGCCCAGAAAGGGACATCTGGACCATTTGTATCTCTATTTCATTAAGCTCATGGAAGCTATGTATGTATTCATATATCTCTTTCTTTATTGAGAAATTGTAAATGGAAAATGTTATCAAGAAATTATGTAATATGGAATCATTACTTGGGATTTTGTAATGTTTCTTTGTAATGCAATGGGAAAGTTTGAGATGTGATTATTTCAAATGTGCATCTTGTTATTGAAATAGAAAAGAAAATTTTTATTGCTAAGAGTTGGTATCAAAAACTATTCACTTGTGGGTTAAACATGGTAAAAAACAATGGGTAGAACATTGTGTATGTTACACCAATCTATCCACCAATAATTTGCAAAATAAAATATTGAAGAGTTAGAAAGCAAAGTCAAACCATACTTTGTCAAATTATCAATAGTTGCAAATTTGAAATTTGTAACTTGTAAGATGCATGTGATATAAAGACTCCAAATTTTATTATCTAGTGTTTGAGTGGTTCTTTGTCAGATAGCTAGCTTTGAAGAAAATAGCCTACCCCTTCTAGTCTTGTAACTGTGCAATTCTTGAATAAAGAGATCTCTCACTTCAGCCTAGGGTGTCATCCTTTGAATGCATGTCATGAGGCCGTCCATAACCTCTCTATAAGGATTTGAGAAACTATCCTAATAGAAAAAAATGAGGGGTTGAGTAAGTACCTTGTTGCATGGATGGGTTGGTGGAGTTGATTGTTCCACCTCCGATCAATGATATCTCAAAGGGGATCTAATTTGAGGCTTTCCCCTTGTAATAATTTTGGATGGACCCTTTGGCCCTATTTATGGCCTCATAAATATACCCCATTGGGTTTTGATCCCCATACCAAATGAAGAACTCTAACCAAGGGCTTTGACAACTACAATTTACAAATACAAAAAGATTAAAGTTACAAATTTATAGTGAAAGGCTTAAATTAAAAATTAAATATTCAATTTGCATTCAAAATCAAAGTTTTGAGGCTACCTTCACAATCCATGTAGCTCTTTGTGCAAAAAGGTTGTCAAAGATTATGCTTGCAACTCTCTCTCCATCAAACTTCTTTGAATATTATGAGTCTGCTTTGTTGAAATTTCATGTCGAGATGAAGTGCAGAAAAATAATTCAAAAATCAGACAAAATGCCCTATGTGAATGCCTTGGGAAAACCCTCCTCTTGAGGGAGAAAAACCCAACAACAAAGATCTCTCTTTATATATAAATAATGGCAACAATTCTCTTTACAATGAGGCCAATCACAAGGCCATTATTCAGCACCTACTCTAGATGCACAACAGATAATAATCTGTCCTCCCTTGATACCTAAATCTGCACTTACAGAAATTCGCAATCTGCTCTTGGAGAAAATTCGCACTTGAATGGAGGAGAGAAAACGAACTTGCTTGATGGTTTTGCAAAGGACGGATGATCTTGAATATATACAACTTAGAGAGGTCGCACCTCTTCATATCATAAGGTCGGCCAGAATAAACACAATAACAATTCATAAATGATGTCGGCCAAGAGTGAAATCGCGTCTCTTCATATATTGAAGTCGGCCTCAATTAATATACAAATATTAAATGACTTCTAATAAGAGATCAAGATGAATTCGTATCATCTCATGTCGGCCATAATCAAAATATAGAATGAAGTTAATACAAAACAAATATAAATTAAATAGCCAACAGGCTATCATTTAATTTATGTTTCCCCAATAGGGCTGAGCTGGAAGGAACGACTGAAGCTGCAATATCATTAACATAGCCATGCTTGATTCACAAACATTTGTTTCAAGGAAGTCAACAAACCAATAATGCTTTGCAATGTTAAGAAAATTGTTGCAAACCTTGTGACACTCGATTGAACCGACTCTTCCCCTTGGGTGTGATCTCTCATCAAATTAAGAACTAAAGGGTGATTGTAGATGAATTTTGTTATGCTGCATGCATCATCTACAACCATTCTCACCCAATCAAGTTTGGTTATGTCCTCCAAAAGAAGGCCAAGGCAATGTGTTGCACAAGGGTCCAAAATAGTGACTAATGCCTCTCTTCAAGCAATCTCCTAGTTGCCACGTATGCTATTGCATTGTCAGTTATGATTTATACCACATTCTCTATGCCCACCTCTAAAACAACTTCTCAATGTTTCTGCATTTTTTACTTTGTTAGAGGCATCAACTGATTTCAAAAAAATCACCTCATCATTTGAAGCTACCAAAAAATTGATAATAGTGTAGTTTTTCCCATCTGTCCACCCATTTGAAAGAATAGTGCAGCCATATTTTCTTCATTGCTTCTTTTGTTCTTCCACTATTAGCTTTGCCTCTTTGTTTGCATTTGTGGGCAACCTACAAGTACAAAGCGAAAGTACAAAAAAAAATTTATAAACACAAAAAATAGCAATCATTCAACATAAATTACTATAAATTAATCAACATAAATTTAGCCTAAAATTCAACATAAATTTAAAATTACGATAAATTAGTATAAATGTACCAACTTCTACTTTAGTCATTATGAGAAAATGCCTTGTAGCCTTTTCTTGCAACTGTCAATGCAGTTACCAAATTCTCCCAATAAGGATTGCTTGCCACATTGAAAGGAAGGTTGTTGAAGTATCAAAAATCAGCACATGCCTTTGTTGGAAATGTTGGCATTGATGTCAAAGGTGCATACACATGTGGTCATTGATGTCAAGAAGGTAAATGAACAAGATTGTTATCCCTAATGTCAAAGCCTAAGATTGTTGGTGAGATTGATGTCTAAAAAATCATTGTGGAGATTGTTGGATTAAGATGTATAGGCAGTATAGAAATATGTAATGAACGGTTAATTTTTTGTTGTTTTTCAAATCACAATTACAATCCCAACATGCACGTTAAGGTTAGCTCTTAAACCAAAACGATGCTGAAGCAACTCTAACCAGAATGTACACCAGGATCCCGATGTGGGCAAGGTGTGAGCATTGGTCAGAGGATCTAATGCAGATGCAAACTGAAAGGGAACTCTAACCAAGTCGTCTAGGATGAAGCGAAGCATATGGTCGAGGAGGGATCGAATCTTGAGATGAGCGGTAACTCTAACAAGGATGAGAAAGAGCAGTGAAAGGCGAGCATATGGTCGGAGGTCCCTACAACTCTTGTTGAGAGAGAAGTACATGGCTGACAAGCCGGCCTTTCCATATTGAGTGGAAATACCGTAATTCAAAGTGAGGTGGCAGCCGGTACTTCTTGTTGACTTACAATAAATTAGAGAACTTGCCAAGAATATACCACAGATTAGAAGCTTTCCGATGTAGTTTAGCTATCTCTCCAATGCTCACGAACCCCTTTAATATCAATTTCTCACTCAACTAATGAATTTTCCCAAGTCTGATATACTGATTTTTGACAGAAAATGCACAGACCAGCAACACAACAACTTACTAAAATGCTCACAAATCACTCAAAACTCCCCCAAATCACATGAGACTAAATGCATTCAACTCCTAATATGATGGCGCCCCAAAAGTGACTGAGAAACCACCCCAAATGACTCCTATTTATTTTGCACGGAAATCAATGCATACTCAGAAAAGTACGGCCCTCAAGGAGGGGCGATTTTGCTCCATAAAATTCAAGACACATTAAAAAAATCTGAAACTTGACATGCTAGGTCGCCCTTGGTAGGAAATCAGATTGGTTCAATACCCAGAACTGCAATATTTTTATTTCAAGAGATATGATCAATTCTTACAATCAGCTGTGATAATCAGCAACCCCAGAAACAAGACTAAATGCAAGGAAACTGAACTAATATGCTAGTAACTCAAATGCAATACTGAAAAAAAACTTACTACAATCTACCTCTCAACTAGTTGCTATCTTTCAAGCAAGAAGATGAGCCAAGCTAGGAGGTGTGCTTTCCTCGAAGCAATCTGTCACCATTTCGGCAGCATGTCTTTACTGAAAATATGAGATGTCCAAATGAAGAGAAGAAGCCAACATTTATAGACTGGAAGAGAATCCTCTAGAAGCTTCAAGAAGGGCGCCCTAATTTCAAATTTGAATTCAACTTATTTCCCTCCAATGGTGGCGTCCATTTCTCAAGGCAATATTTTTACTTTATAAAAATTAATCTCTCTCCATAAGTAGGCGTCCCACTTCTCCAACCCTTAATTTGGCCTTAAAAATATAAGTTATCTCCACATGAAGCATTTACCCATAAAGTCCCCCTTTTTAAAACAACATGAAGTTACAATGCTAGGCCAAGGGGGTTATAATATTAAAATATAACATTATAACATGAAAATAACTTCTCTCCAGAAAAAGCATCCAAGGGCCAAAAATCCAATTACCAACTGAACTGGTTGAAGGCGAGAGCCAACAGCACCGGAATCCACAAGGTCACTGCCAGAAATAGAATTTACTAAAAATAGTAAATTCATGAAGTTGCTCGGAATACCAAACAGACTATACCACTGCGAAGCTTTCTAAAAACCCAGAAAGAATCCGCAAACCAATTTCCAAACTTCAAGCAACCACCTCCTCAAAAATAGGAAACCCTAATTTCACCCTTCGAGTAGCCTATGGGTTTTAGGAATAGAATAGCGGTCAGTTGAATTGATCACAATTGAGAAGGGTACATTACAGTCTGCCCTCCCTAAGATTGCTTACCCTCAAGCAATCACAAGTTTGGATACTGCAAAATCTCCTCATTCTCCCAAGTTGCATCCTCCAAAGGAAAGTTCTTCCACTCCACCAAGTATTCTCTGATTGTTCTTCTCCTCAAAGAACACTCTCTAGAATTAATAATCTCCTCTAGAATCGAAGTCAACTATCCTTCTTCATCCAAGGGAGGCAACTGTGATGAAGCAACAACATTGTGTCCAAGTGCCTTCTTGAGGCGAGACACATGGAAGACATTGTGAACCTTGCTACTTGATGGTAGCTCCAACTCATAAGCCACTGCTCCAACCTTTCTGATGACTTTGAATGGCCCATAGAAGTGAGGTTTGAGCTTCTCAACTCCACTCTTCTTGAGTGAAGTATGCAGCAAAGTGAAGTGGGAGATAAACCATATCTCCAACTTCAAATGAACGCTCAACACGCTGCTGATCAGCATACATCTTCTGCTGATTTTGTGCTATTTGAAGGTTATTTCTCAAGGACTTCAAACTATCTTGACTTTGCTGCAACAAATCCTTGGCTTGAGGGGCTTTGCTATCACCGAACACCAAATCAGCAAAGCTAGGAGCCTCATAACCATAGAGAGCCATGAATGGAGACATCCTTATTGACATGTGGAAGGATGAATTGTAGCAATACTACCCAATGTGAAGCCATTTGACCCATGCCCTTTGCTGCTCCGAGACATAATTTCTAAGATAGCCCTCCAACCATTTGTTCACTATCTCTGTTTGACCATCAGTTTGAGGGTGATAGCTAGTGCTTGGAGTAAGCACTGTACCACTCATTTTGAAAACTTCTTGCCAAAAGGTGCTTAGGAACTTGCTGTCCCTATCACTCACAATGTTTTTCGGCAACCCATGCAATCTAAACACTTCATGGAAAAACAAATCTGCAACTTGAGCTTCTGAAAATGTGCTAGTGATGGCAAAAAAGTGAGCAAACTTTGTTAATCTGTCCACTACAACATAGATACAGTCTTTGCCTTGAACCTTTGGCAACCCTGTGATGAAGTCCATTGATATGCTTTCCCATTTTTGGTTGGGAATGGGAAGAGGTTGTAGCAGACCAGCTGGAAGAGAATGCTCATTTTTATTCATCTGACAAGTGGGACACTCCTTGATGTAGCGTTGGACTTCCTCTTTCAACCCCTTCCAAGAAAACCTCTCCCGAATCTGCCTATATGTTTTGAAGTAACCTTGATGACCAGCAAGTGGGATGTCATGGAAAGTCATCAAAATCTTCTTTTTGAGCTTAGAATTGGCCACCAAAATGATCCTTCCCTTGTAGTGTATCAAACCATCAACCACTTTGTACCTTTCATCATGGAAAGTACCTTCAATGATGTTGGTTGCAAACTGATTTTTGGCATAATCAACAAGCAACATCTCCTTCCAATCAGTAGTAAGTTCACACAATGAACTCAAATGAGGCCTCCTAGATAGAGCATCTACCAAAATGTTGTTTTTCCCTTTGACATACTCAATGTTGAAATGTGGCTTGAAGCTTGCTCACCCACTTTGTTGTCTTTCATTCAAATGCTTCGATGCATGAAGTGCTTGGGGCAATTGTGTCGGTCTTGACCAGAACTTTAACGCCCACCGTTCAATATTCGGGCAAGCTAATGCATGTGTGATTGCAAGATTTCCTTGTCATAGATGGAGTAGGTCCTCTCAACACCCCTTAGTTTTTGACTTTCAAACACAATGGGATGCTTATCTTGCATCAAAATAGCCCCAACACCTTCTTTGGATGCCTCACACTATAACTCAAAAGGCTTGGAGAAATCCGGTATGGCCAAAACTGGACAAGAACTCATGATCTTCTTGAACTTATCAAAAACACTTGGAGCCTTTTTTGACCAAAAGAAGGCCCCCTTTTTAGTGAGGTCAGTAAGAGGAGCAACACTTTGAGAGTAGCCCTTCACAAATCTTCTGTAAAAACCACAAAGACCCAAGAACCCTTTCAAATGAGTCAAGTTCTCTGGAGGAGGCCAATCAACTATCGCCTTGATCTTTTCAGGTTCAACCTTCACCCCATCAGCACTGATTATGTGACCAAGGTAGAGCAGCTCCTTCATTCCAAATTCACATTTGGACTCTTTGGCAAACAAACTTTTTGACTCTAGGATGCTAAGCATTTCCTCCAAGTGCTTGAGATGTTCTTCCCACGTCTTGCTGAAGATGAGGATATCATCAAAAAAGATCAACACAAACTTCCTCAACTATTTCTGAAAGACTCTATTCATACAAGACTGGAAGGTGGCTGGAGCATTAGTCAACCCAAAAGGCATGACTAAAAACTCGAAATGACCATAGTGGCATCTAAATGCCGTCTTCTCAACATTTGACCCTCTCATCGGAATTTGATAGTAGCCCGACCTCAAATCAATTTTTGAAAAGAACTTGGCACCATGTAG
Organism: Sequoia sempervirens; assembly: GCA_007258455.2. NCBI lineage: Eukaryota > Viridiplantae > Streptophyta > Pinopsida > Cupressales > Cupressaceae > Sequoia > Sequoia sempervirens. Next base: position 25,646 of record VDFB02290946.1, read on the forward strand.
CTCGTCAATGAGCTCATCTATCTGAGGAATGGGGTACCGATTTTTGATTGTGCTTTGATTCAAGGCAAGATAATCCACACACATGCGAATGGTGCCATCCTTCTTCTTCACAAGAATTACTGCTGAAGCGAAGGGACTCTTGTTTGGACGAATGAAGCCCATCTCCAAGAGTTCTTTTATGTTTTTCTCGATCTCGTCCTTCTGCTTCTTAGGATACCGATATGGTGTTGTGATGACTGGCTTGGCCCCTTCCTTGAGTTCAATGACATGCTCAACTCCCCTTTCAGGAGGCGTCCCAGGAGGTAGATCAGCAAACACCTTACTCTTCTTGGTGAGTATAGACTGGATATCTGGAGGATAGTCCCTTTTTGTTTCAATTGGACTAGTTGGAAGAACCATACATTCCAAAGCCCACTCAACTTGATCGTGCCAAATCAGCCTCTCCATTCTTTTGAAAGACACAATCCGAGGACCACCATTGGACATTCCTTTAAGCACCAACTTCTTTCCACCAGATTGGAACTTGAGCTCCATTGTTTGTAGGTTGAGAGAGATTTCACCAAGTGAGCGTAACCACTGAATACCAAGCACGGCATCTGTGTCACCAATAGTAACTACATAGAAGTCATCTTTGACTTCATAGTTGCCTAACTGCATGGACATGTTAGGAACTCTTTGGTTGCAAGAAATATGAAACCCATCAGCCACCATGACTTTGAAGCCTTCAAATTCTTCAGTTTTGAGACCTCTCTTTGCAACCACTCCTTTGTCAATGAAATTATGTGTTGCCCTAGTGTCAATCAAGGCAACAATTCGGTGGCCTCCAACCCCGCCACGAACCTTGAAAGATTCGTTATTTTGAAAACTAGAGAGTTGGGCAATAGGGCCCCCAACTCCTTGCTCATGATCGGACTCTTCTAGAACTCTCTCTTCCTCACTGTCCCCAAAATAAGACTGTTGATCAGACATATCAGATTCTGATCCATAATCAGAATAGGCCCCCATTTGATTAGAACGCCCTCTTCCAGGACATCTATGACCCTTGATCCACGGCTCCAAACATGTATAACACTTGCCCTCCTTTCTAAGTTGTTCACGTTGCTCATCAGTCAACTTGGGTGGAAACCTCTTGTGCTGATTTGAAAAATGCTTCTTATCCTTCTTGTGGCCAAAGGGCTTTGGCGGAAATTTAGGCCTAGGGGCTGATAACTCCATACTTCAAGACTTTTTGATTGCTTCTTTGAGACTTGGTGGATTGAAAGCTTTAACCCACCCTTTCAAGGGTTCAACCAATCCTTCAGAAAACAAAACAACCAACCTTCTTTCAGTGATGTTGGGCACCATCACAGAAAGCCTTTGGAAATCAGCTATGTAAGAATCCAAGGAGCCATGCTGCTTCAATTGTGCAAGCTCGCGAAATCTCACTTCAGGATCCTTAGTGTCAAACCTATCAATCAGCTTATTGGTGAATTCATCGTAGGTTCGAATGAGGTTGTGGCCAAGCGTGACCAAATCATGGTACCACCACTCATGAGCAGCCCCCTCCAAATGTAGTGTTGCAAACTTGATGGCATCTTCTTCTGGCATGGGACGAAGTGAAAGGTAGTTGTCTAGCTTCTGAACCCATGACCTTGCTGAACACTTATCACTTCTATCGAAGTGAGCCAATGACACATTCCCAAGGGCTTGCTGATAATCGGTTCTAGGAGCCATATGAGCACGGTTATCAACTCTTCCACCATTTCTTCTGCTCCTGTGGTTCATGAATTGATCAAAGGACCAATGGTCTCTAAGATCAGGGGGTAAGGTGACATACTCCAGGTAGGCCTATCTTGCATCATCCGCAAGATTAGGAGTGGCCTCAACTTGTGGTTCTTCCCTTTTAGTGAATGTGGGAAAAAGTGGCCTAGAAGCTGATCCTCTAGAGGTGGCCTCATGCTAACCAATAGTTCTGCTCCCTCCATTGCCATTGTTCCCATTGACTCCACTGTTTTCTCCTGTAGCATGGTTTTGATTAGGAGTATGATTCTGAGGAGCTTGCTGGTCCATACGTGCAAGCAAACGGGACATCATATCAATCATGCCGTCAAACTTCTTTTCCATTCTTTTTTCTTTCTCTTCCATGGCTTGTCTCTGACTGTCTGACATTCTCTCAACTACTTTACCAGTATCTATTGCTTTCCCTATTTCTCTCAAAGCCTCTGAAAAAGTATCTGCTTCTAGCACTGGGAAACTGTGACTGCTGTTTTCTGGCCTGACTTCTAGTGTAGTATCTGCAATCACTATCACTCATCTGACGACTGAATCATTGTAGGGCGCAGGTTGGTAGAATCATGGCTCTGATACCACTATAATGAACTGGACTATTTTTTTTGTTTTTTCAAATGCAATTACAATCAACATGCACCCGTTAAGGCTAGCTCTAAACCAAAACATTGTGTAAGCAACTCTAACCAAGAATGTACACCAGGATCCTGATGTGGGCAAGGTGTGAGCATATGGTTAGAGGATCTCATGCAAATGCAAACTGAAAGGGAACTCTAACCAAGAATGCGTCTAGGATAGACGAGCATATGGTCAGAGGATCAAGATGCAGATGAACTGAAGTAACTCTAACCAAGGATGGCACCGAGTGATGGCGAGCATATGGTCAGAGGGTCCCTACAACTACTGACTGAAAGTAAATAGGTGGCAAGCCATCCTCTTCCACTTATTCAGTGGGAAGTACAAGTAATTCAAAGAGAAGTGATAATGGCTGACAGTACTACTGTTCAGCTTACAATAAATTAGAGAACCTGCCAGGAACACAAGATTAGAAGCTTTCAATGCTGCAATAATATTAGCTATCTCTCCAATGCTCACAAACCCTTTTAATATCAATTTCTCACTCAACTAATGAATTTTCCCAAGTCTGATATACTGATTTTTGACAGAAAATGCACAGACCAGCAACACAACTTACTAAAATGCTCACAATTCACTCAAAACTCACCCAAATCTCATGAGACTAAATGCATTCAACTCCTAGTATGATGGCGCCCCAAAAATGATAGAGAAACCAACCCCAAAGACTCCCATTTAATTTGCACGGAAATCAAGACAAGCTCATAAATGTACGACCCTCAAGGAGGGGCGATTTTGCTCCATAAAATCCAAGACACATGAATAAAATCTGAAACTTGGTGTACTTGGTCGCCCTTAGCAAAGAATCAGATTGGTTCAATACCCAAAACTGCAATATTTTTATTTCAAGAGTTATGAGCAAATCTTACAATCAGCTGTGAATGTGATATTCAGCAACTCCAAAATGAGATAGAAAATGCAAACTAGAACTCCAAAAATGCAAGATACTCAACTGAAATGCAAAAAAAACCTATTACAAACTATCTCTCAACTAGTTGTTATCTTTCAAGCAAGAAGATGAGCCATTGCTAGGAGGTGTGCTTTCCTCGAAGCGAGTGCTTGAAGACAATTCAGCAGCATAACGGTGTGGGAGACAAAAGATAAGCAATTGAAGAGCTGAGGCCTGCATATATAGACTTGAGGAGGATCTTCTAGAAGCTTCAAGAAGGGCGCCCAATTTCAAATTTGAGTTCAACTCATTTCCCTCCAAAGGTGGCATCCTTTTTCACATAAGGTGATATTTCATTTTTATAAAAATTAATCTTTTTCCCTCAAGTGGCGTCCCACTTCTCCAACCCTTAATTTTTCCTTAAAATATAAATTAACTCCTAATGAGACATTCACCCATAAAGTCCCCCTTTTTAAAACAACATAAAGTTGTAATGCTAGGCCATGGGGTTATAATATTAAAATATAACATTATAATATGGAAATAACTTATCTCACCAAAAAATGCATCCAAAGGCCAAAAATCAAATTACCAATAGTGGTTGAAAGGAAGAAACCAAAGCGCAACGTATGCATGGGATACTTTGAGAAATGAGAATTTACTACAAAATAGTAAATTCATGGAAATTCGAGATCACCAAGCAGACATATACCAACTCTCTGAAACCAGAGAAAAATACATGAAATCAATTCCAGGCTTTAAAAACACGGCAACCTCCACAAAATAGAAACCCTAATTTCACCATCCGAGTAGTCTACGGGTCTCTGGAATAGGCCAACAGTCAACTGAAGTGATCACATTTGAGAAGGGGACATTACATATTACGATATCAAATTAAGCCTGAGTGTGGTCTTCCCACATCTGGTATCTCACATTATACTCCTTCGTATAACTATATAGCTAGGATAAAGACAATCCCTACCTCTTCCATTCACGTTAGCATTCAGTCTTCTTGCATTGATAGTAGGTAAGACAAAAGTGACCTTTGATTAAATATAGATATTGTAGCAACATTGACTATATCCGACAGTGCTTGTATGAGACAAACTTCGATTCAAATAAAAGACATTGCTCCTTAATTAAAATATGACAGAAGGTTCTGTATGAATCGCCTTCTTTGTGCAGACTCATCAAATAAGTATGATGGTACAAGAATTCAATATGAATCACCCAGTATTGAAAATATCCACAAACAACAACAATGAACACCTCCGTGCATACAACTGGGATAAATCATCCTCCACAAGCATATAACCACAGTGTTATTCAATGATTTCCCAAATTTAATCGATCCTCCTGAATAATTCGACCTCTTGCAATTTTGTCTCCAAAGGAGACTCACGAAATTGCCAAAAACCTCCAATCATGATTAATTGCATTCCTGAATTCCTTTTTTATCCTTCATCAAAATTGGGATATTACATTCTAAGACCACTTCAGCCCACACTTACATGTAGGGGGAGATATAGGTTGTTCTTGAAGTTCAAGTTCCATTGGTAGATGAAGTGAGGCCACCTACCTTGAGTATGCTACATTACCAACTGAGATTTAGGATCTTTTGTTTTTGGATCAATTTATAAACCAGAGGAAGAAGAGGGGTTGGAAGAGTGGAGAGAAGAGGACCAAAAGTTTAGAGAGACTACCAACAAGCGTTGGGTAAGGTGACATTGGCACATTTTGATGGAATTGACAAATGCACTGCTAGAGCTTGGGTACAAAAGTTGGACAATTATTTGTTTCTTAGACCTATATCGAAGGATCAGATGATCAAATTTGCTACTTGTTGACGTGGTTTTTGTGACCGCACCAAACAGCAGAACAAAATAGTCCGAAGGCTACTCCGTTCTCTCTTGATCAAAGTATTCCGTGTGCTAAGATTGCGAGATAGATCACACGTTCAACTCCAAGGTTCCGAAATACTTGGAACACCCTCAGTTGGTTGATGTGTATTGCTGTGTTCTTACGAGGGGACTTACACAATTGTTCAGCGTTCTTGCAGTTAACAGTCGATGTATGCTTTGAAGGGGTTCTTGCATGTATGATTTGGCGATGAGTTCGTTTTCCTAAAGCTAATTGGAGATATGCAGAAAGTAAAGGAATATAAGGCCTAAGAAACTTATATCCTATTATTATTTCTAAATCACCGGGCGTTATTGGAGACTCGAATTTTGAGACTTCAGCGATTTCACTTCCCTAGCCTCCGGCCCGGGGAGCCATAGGTGATGATTTTAGAAATGTAAAGGGGATGAAAGAGAGATGTTCATATAATTTGGCATATGTACACCCTCAAAGCAGCCGCATATACACAAATCTGTCGAAGTTGAAACTCCAGAAGATTTCAGGTCGACCCACTTGAGGCAGAACTTATCATCAACAAGCAGTGGTATAGGAACAGAAAGCTACCTCAATGAAAACACCACACATCAAAGTAAGAAGCTACATGAAGGAGGTAAGCACTTGGTTTGAAGGAAGAAGGGCAACTGCTAGCTATTCATGACAGAATTCCACCATCAATGAAAGATCTATTATCATGAAAGTGTTACACAACAATCTCCACAAAAGTTTTCAAAGGGAAAACTTTCTTTCTTCTCCACACTAAGCAAAATGTCTACTATGCTCTACTCTCTAGTCTCCAATCTCTAGCTCAATTCTAATTCTAATCTCTATTCTAATGAATTACAAATGAGGGGGACTCCCCCTTTTATAGATAGCCCGGTCCCAAAAGACGGCTAGGGTTACAATCAATAGAGTGGCCAAAATCGCGCCACCTCAGCCCTAACCCTAAAAACTGCCAGAATGGGGAGTGGTGCATTAAATGAATCAATGATTCCCACTCACTCCCAAAAATAGTAAAGGCAATAAATGCCCACAATCAGTCTTCTAGAAGATCCTCGTCCAGCAGTGCATTCCTGTTCTCCTTCTCTTTAGTTGCAAACTCAACAAATCTGCCAAGTACAGCCTCAACCTCCTGAACTGAGATGGGTGGAACACAATCTAGCTGAAACTCTAATATTGTGACTGAATGCTCATGCCTTGTACAAGAT
>VDFB02290947.1:0-28200 GCA_007258455.2 Sequoia sempervirens
GAATGATTGAAGTGAGTGATGGTTGGAGTGACCGAGGTGATAGGTTCTTGGGAGACCGTGTTTTGATTTTTTGGGATCGACATTGTTGTTTTATTGGATACCATCTATTGTTGCGGTATATTTGGAGGATTTGATGCAATGATTTGATTGGTGCTTGATGTATTGCCTTGGATTGATTGATTTTGGACAATGTTTTGATTTGGGATGATGTTTAGATTTGGCATGATAGGTTGAAATTGAACATTGTTGATGTTGGGAACCACATTGCTTTGATTTAGGTAACTTTGATTTTGCATGGTGTTACCTTGACTTGGATTAATACACAGAGTCATTAACATCTTGTTTGGACTTTGAACAATATTTGTATGATTTGCAAAAATATACATCCCAAAGTTTACCAAGTTTGGACTCAAAATGTTCATGCTTTGTAAACTTGTGCTTGGTACATTCACATTTGGAATGTTGGGATTTGATGGGATGATGTTCATTTGAAGGCTCATGCATTGATTTTTCGGTTGATATACTTGTAGGTTTGGACTTGGATTTAAATATACCATCGAGAAAAGTTTTCCAAACTTTTGACTAGGCATACTCACATTTGTTGTACCATTGAGGTTTGTTGAGATAATGATCCCATACATGGATTGTATAAATGTGAGTTTTGATAATCAATCAGCATTGTAAGGCTCTGAAAGTTCAATTGATTTGGATTACTCATGATGTATGGAGCAATTTTATATTCCATATCCCTCTTGTATTGAGGTCTAGTTTGGACCATAAATAAGGATCAATTTTCAAGAATGTGGGAGGTGAACCTCTAATTCTTTGGGTTGATCCAATCTAGGTACAAAAAAGAGAGTATAAGATTTTAAGGACAAAAAGGATGGTGATGAGATATGGATGATTGGTGAATGATTGGAACTCTTAGGAAACCTTGAAGAGGAAACTGAACTTTAGGACTTGGATTGATTTTTTATTTGATTTGGATTTGGATTCATAAACTCTAAGAGTTCAGATGTTGTCCTAGAGTAAATTATCCACAAGATGTCAAATTGACTAAATGTGTAAAGAAGGATTCATCTAGACACACCTAACCAAATAAGATGATTTTGATTTGATTTTATTTTGGATTTTGGATAGTGAACTCATAAACCGCAAGATGTTGGATGTTATCAAGGGATAGACTTGTTCACAAAGACTAATAATTTGACTAAATATGTGGAGAAGGATTCATCTACACACATATAATCAAATGAAATGATTTTGATCTAGTTCAAGTGATTTTCACAAAGTTTAGCATGAGATATTTTTTCAAGATTTCCAAGAATTGTTTATGAGATGATTTTGATTTTGATGTTTGGGGGATGGATGAAATTTTTGATTTTGATCCTAAGAGACTTGGAGAGAACTTTTTTACTAGACCAGGATATTGAAGAACACACTTTTCTCTAAGAATAGTTCAAACAAAAATACCAATGTTTGCTCGAAAGACGATAAAAAGATAAACAAGCACATGTGTGGGGTTCAATTTGAGTTAATCTTGATTAATGACTTTCTTTTACCACAAACACACTTCTTGCTTAGTTTTCAAACTGAATGTCTATGTCTCAATTCCTTTTGAACATTCCACAAGGTCCATTATGTGAAAATAAAGGTTTCAAGAGAATAGTTTCCTATTGTTGACTTTGGAATGAACAAATCGAGATATATAGGTCCTAGTGTTTAGAAGCCTTCTAGGGATAAGAACCCCTAGGGACAAGCAGTAAAACATGGACTTTTCAAAGGTATTTGTTCCTCCCAAAGGGTTTGAAATTCTAATGATTCATTGAATGTTGGTTTCAATGTTTTGGATCCAAACATTGTGTTTTCAAACTAATTCGCAAGCAATATAACAACCTAGCTCAATTGGTATGTTTTTCTTGGTGGGCTTGCCTCATGCCCTTCCTAGTAGAAGAGATGATTTTACATGCAACCAAAGAAAAATATAAAGGTATGTTAAGAATGAAGTCTTAACCTCTATATTTTAACCAAGATTAGACATGCAAAGTAACTTCTTGGAATCTAAGTTCCAATGTAGCACTTTGATAAACTTCTTGGAAGGATTGGTTGGCTACTACAAACAAGGTTCTTAATGACAACAAACCAACACTCACCTGCTTGGCCACTTAAGGTTCTTCAACAATTCCCATTGCACTTAAGGCATGGGATTAGGTGTAGTTTGTTGTTGGCATAGATTGATGCTAATTTCTCACAATTTTACACCCTTTGATATAGCCCGTTGGTAAACGTGCTTGCAAGAAATTTCCTATGAGTTTCTTGTTGTGAGTTGTTTCTCATAGTAAGCCCTCCCTTAAAGGTGACTCAAATTTATAAAATGCATTTCAAGTGTTTCTCTTGCACCCTAGATCGCACGAAGTACAAGGGGAGAGGATACACCCCCAAAATTCACCAAGGAAAAAATCACACAAACCAGCACTTGTTCTTTTTAGCCTCAAAACAATGATGAGTTTTTTTTATAGCACCAAGCTAAATGTGAAGTTTATTGTTCAATTTTAGTCCAAAAGTAAAGTCTAGTGAGTTGCTAAGGTCAATTTTAACCAACTTTAAGAGATCAAACCAATGGTTGATTTTAAACCCAAAAAGAAATGAAGTGAGTTGTTCCAAAACAAAAAATAAAACCAATGAAGGGAAGCCTTAAGAATTTAAAAATGCTTTGTCGATTTTAAGTTTAAATGCTCAATTTTCTTCAACTTAAATTTGCTCAAGGATTTATCCACCTTGATGCAAAGTAGTTGGCCATAATAAATTCAAATTTTGTATAATGGCCCTATAAAAATGATGTCAGTTAAAGATCTTGAATTCTCATACAAGAAGATTTGGGCACATGGACAACAAAATATCAACCTTATAATCTACAATCAAGAATCAACAAGATAAATCAAATATAATCAAATAAATTTTAAGGTTATAATGGAAAAGGAAATAGTACTTGTGAATTTAGGTTAAAAGGTTATAATGAAATAGACAAATTGATAATGCAAAATATACTCTATCAACCTATGTTCAAAATAAACAAATTCCTTACCAAATATTCTTGAAAACCATTAATAGTAATGCTAATAAATTCCCCTTAGTCATTTATTGTATCAAGTGGTATCTCAATTGCTAATGACTCCTTTTTTACTTTCATGACAAATGAGCTTATCCTGGAAATAGCTGACCCAAATAAGATGTATGGCATTGCTAGATTAGCTTTACAATGGTATTTACTACCACTCTAAAATTGAATCTTTTCTCAAAGTCTCATAAATCCAATGTCTGTGTCAGTGGTTGCAACAACACCAGAAAATGTAGAAGCATAGATAAGGTGTGTTTAGAAAAACAATACTTATTCAAAGCAATCAATCAAATCTCAAGCACTGACAGAATATTAAATGATTTATTGATTTCCATAATAGTCAACAGTGGTTGTAATAAACAACTCTTTAATTTTGATGTTTTTTAATTGATTGGAAGAGAAGGGATTAATGAACTGAGCTAGAGAATCAAGAAACATGCAAAGCGACCAAAACTAATAATGACTTGTATTTGTTACTTCAATGAAATTTGTCTCAATACTAAATGCATTTTTTTTTGTAGAATAGAAATTCCATCTGATTTGTTCAACCATTAACATCATTCAAAGACTACAGGCACAACACGGATGCTCATTTAATATCAACGTAGGACAATTTTGAATAATGCCAATTTAGTGACTTGTATTTGTTACTTCAATGAAATTTGTCTCAATACTAAATGCATTTTTTTTTGTAGAATAGAAATTCCATCTGATTTGTTCAACCATTAACATCATTCAAAGACTACAGGCACAACACGGATGCTCATTTAATATCAACGTAGGACAATTTTGAATAATGCCAATTTAGTGCGCTAAATAAATATTCAGCTAATGCGCACCACAAAAAGAATAAAAAAATCCAACTTATCTTTCTATTCACGAGAAGGTGCCCAGACTTCAACATCCCATCCCATATGCTCTATGCACCAAACTTTTGATGTCTCATTGTCAATATATCTGCATCTAAATCTACATCCAAAATACTAAAATGTAGACAACACTGTCGAATCTAAAATATTTTGCGAACTTTGGCAAATGAAGGTAGCTTAAAGACAAGGTAGCAAGGATTTTTCCTGATTCAAGATTTATTTAATGCGAGGACAAGAATCATTTATCAGCCAACATAGTGAAGAGACTTAACAGCGTGTAAGTATGGTGCAAGTGGCACCCAATATTCTTGTTCCTAACAACATGAAGACAACAAATATTATGACATTAATATTAAATATATAGACTTTGAATGATAGGTACAATCAATACTTTTATGATATTGGTTGAAGGAGATCAAGATAAGATATTCATTACTTGTTTCCCACTCTAAACAATATTTGAAAACTTTTATGCAAATGCCATTCTTTGGTGTTGATCCAACTTTTGCCACTATTACCAATGTCTGAAATGGGGGCCTTAGAAATCTATTTGAACCTAAACTAAAATGTGCTGAAAGGGAAATTTCATTGGACAATATATATAATAGATATGATTTTGTTAGATGTTGTAGATGCAAACTACCCTAGTAAAAAAAAAGCAAGAAACAATAGGGATGCATGGAAAAGGAACATGAATGGTTTCACAGAGTGCCTCCTGAAAAACTGATCCCATGGAATGATATCATTATCAGATATATGCACCAAAAATTGTGTTGAAAAGGATTTGGTAACTTTCTAGCATTGATAGGTGTAGAACCAAATTCTTTAATGATTGCACGATCTGCACAAAGATCTAAAAAAGGCATTAAGAAAATTTCAAGAAAACGCTATTAGCAGGCATACAAAGACTAATCTAACAGAAGTTAATGTCATGAATTCCTTGGATTGGAGGAAGAAAGGTCGCAACCTTTCCTTGCGCAACGCCTCTAGGGCAGCGATCTACTCTTGATCATTCAAATATTTCATACTTACATATTTCATTGAAGGTTGCACTCTCTCCAAACTGCGTCCAAACTAAAAACTACATATGAGTAAATCAAATCACCACCACTCTTCAATCTTGATGGCCTAGCGTACAACAGACTTTGTCTTTTTAAATTTTAATGGTGATCAATGACTATGCGCTTGTTTTCTTTCCTAGTAGTTACCAATTTCCTAGGCATCATTTGGTTAGCATCGAATATCTTAAAGATAAAGCTACTCCTTATAGTGTGAATAAATTACAATATGAACATTATAAAGAAGGCTCTTTTGCAAATTACACACATCTCAAATTTGTTATACATGTGTGACATTTTGAATTAAGTAGATCCTCCTTCTAAGCCCAAAATATACCAAAAGGCATTGGAACGAAAATGAAAAGGATAGATAAAAGAAAACAAAATTACAAAGAAAAGATGATGAGAAGAAAAACTCAATAATAGTGGCCTAGCTTGTCGTGATTCTCCATTCATTGGGAGTTATTGATTGAACATACTGCGTGGGCAGGAAGGATGCTGGTATTGTCTTTAACTTGGTGACAAAAATGCAAATTATTATTAATGCAAGTCAAAATATTGGAAGGCAAGAGTGCTAGTAAAGATTGTGTTGTGTAGATCATTCAATGCATGCTAATCTAGCTCAAATGGCATGAAAATACCAAATCCAAAAGCTAGATGCGTTGAATATATTAATAAAACTCACATGTTGACAACAAAAAAATGCAACCTGACTCAGATTTAAATCGAATGAAACCCAACACCTATGCTTGGAATGTAGGTGTGTGAGTATGCAAAGACTATGAATGTGAAATCACAGATTTTTCAATCAAATTAAGTACCCAGATTAGCATAAAATTTGGGAAGAAATTTTTGAGAGAATCATTACACAGTAGGCTGCCAGTTTACAATAGGTTGCTAGTTAATATCAAGCCCTCCTTCTAGCGCCATAATGTGGATACCCTTTTTTGCATTTTCTCAAAAATAAACAACCATTAGAATTGTTAGTGAACTTAAGAAAACCAAATAAAGTATCCCTATGAAATATTCAATCATATTAAAATATGCAAGATAAAAAGAAAAAAGACAACTAAATGCAAGAACATAAAAACATGACCAAACCCTATCCCAAAGTGGATTGGTGCTTCTATGGAAAGAGTCCCTTTCCCAACCCTTGATAAGCTCTAGATTGATAAAAAGATGCAAGAAGATAACTAAGTGCAAGATGAATGTGTATCAAGTTGCATATGATTGTGGAGTAATACAATAGAGGAGGCCTCTATTTGTAGCCAAGAAGGATAAAGGAATGCCAAATATGGAAGATATGGGACTAAAGATCCACCGATGACAAGGTGTCACTTGTCAACATGTGAGAGGTTGAGGAATGAGCACATTTTGGTCAATGTGCCAAAGAGGGGGAGATTTGAAATTTGAATTTGATGAAAGGATGAGTTAAATGCTAAGTTTGACTTGTGGAAGAGACATGTAAGATCTCATAAATGTCTTGTTGGATGTACATGTCAACTTAGGTCCAAGGATTCAAATTTGGAAGAATATTCTCTTTTTATGCCATGTTGAGAGAAAATGGAGAATTAATAAATCAATAAATTGATTTATTTGTGTAAGTGGGAAAAGCTAGAGGTAGATTAATTTAGTGAGGGATTAGGTGATTTGACCCATTTGACTTAGATTTAGGGACTTAAACTAAATCAAAGGGAGATATAAGGTGGTTTCATATTTAATTAAATAAAGGTTTGATTTATTTAATCAAAGAGGGATAATGATAGGGTTAAATTAAATAAAGTTAATTTATTCAATTTAAATGGATGACCTTAGAGATAAATCAAATAGACTTGATTTATTTGATGAACGAATGAATGTGAATGATGCTAATTTTGTATGTCTACATAAATAATGACAATGTCATCATTAAATATGACAAGGGGAATGCAATGGCTATCCTTGACAAGCCTGATTATGTTACCTTGAATTACTAGACAACCTATCTAATGGTGGAAACTATAGAACTCTCCCCTCCAATCCTATTTCTAAGATTAATAGAAAATTTAAGTCTACCATCTACCATTCTTCTTTCGATGACAACCAAAAAGCATCTCCTCCCTAATAAATAATCCAACCCTCATATTTATAGTGCTCCCAAAATTCATAAACCTAGCATTCCTCTTCATCCCATTGTTGAAACTTCTCACTCCCCCACCTAAAAATTAGTTACCTTCCTTTCCAAGCTAATTAGCCCCCTTTTAGCCCAATCTGACTCCTTTATCAAGGACTCCAACCATTTTTTTGATTTCATTAAGGATTAAAAGGTTGAAGACCATGAAATATTGGTCAGCTTTGATGTGATTTATTTATTCACTAAAATTTCCTTAGCTAATTTTATAGAGTTGGTACAACATAAAACCAATCCTAAAACTGCCTCTTTGGTTTCCCTTTTCCTTTTTTTATCATTCTTCATCTTTTAGAATATGGTTTATGAGAAATTGGATGGTGTCTCCATGGGATCCCCCTTATCCCTTGTTATAGCCAACCTCTACATGGAGCACTTTGTAGATCTTTCCGTCAACTCCTTCCCCTTCAACCCTCATTGGTGGAAGTGTTATGTAGATGATACCAACGTATGTTGACCCCATGGTCATGATAAACTCAAACTTTTCCACTCACACTTAAATAGCCTCGTCAATTACGTTCAATTCACTAAAGAAGTCAAATCCAACAACCAACTTCCTTTTCTTGATGTCCTTATCATCAGAAAAAAGGATGGAACCCTTTCTCAATGTGTATATAGAAAACCCACACACATTTACCTCTACTTTCATGCCTCTTCCCACCACTACCCAACCCAAAAAGTTGGTGTCCTTAATACACTTGCAACTCGAGCCTTCTGAATCTGTGATAAGGGCCACATTGAGTGAGATTTTTCCCACCTCTACCATGTTTTCAAGTTCAATGGTTATCGTAGCAATTCCATCCATATAGATTTTTAATCATGCCAAACATTGATTTAACTGCTTACCTAGATCTATCTCTCAAACAACCCAATTTTTTACCCTCCCATATGTTGAAGTCCTCTCTTACAAGATCTCTAAAAACCATTGAAAAAAAGGTATTTGTTGCACTTTTAAACTCGTATCCATTGTTAGAAACCAAGATCAGACATGCAAACCATAAAATCCTTTCACAAAAGAGAAAATCATAAAAAATCAAGAGCTTTGCATGAAGATGTACAAATTGATATTATTTAGAATTGATAAATTACATGAGATGATTTTCTTTATAAAAGTAATGTATGCATAACCCTAAAGGAAACCCTAGTGTGCACACTTAATAATTAATAAATAATTAATTATTAATGTGCCTATGTTTAGCTTAAATAACTAAAGTGATAAGTGACTTAATTAATTAACCAATATGATGTAATTAATTTAAGTGTAATAACTTATTGCTCTAACAACCCCCCTTAAGATGAACTTAGGAAGTAGCTAAAACATGAAGGAAAAGATGCGTGAAAGAAAAGATGGGTCCAAACAACAAGGCCTGATCAGGTACCCATTTACAAATGCAATGAATGAGGTAGAGAAGAAAAACCAGTGGGACAAAACCTCCCTGCAATGAGATGAAATGTTGCAAAGAAGTATTAGAAGAACACTATGGAGTAACATTGGAACCTGAATCTGACAAGCGAGGAAAGATACTTCTATTTACAAGAAACCAAATGAGAGTCACTAAAGGACTCAAGCGAAATCATAATAATGCAACAACAAACCAGATGCCATGAAACACTAGAAAAATCATAAACTGGAACAACCTTGGAATCTGTGAAGCAATAGTAGATGATTAAATGATGTGATACTAAAATGAAGTGAAAAGATTCAATTTTCACCCTTCCAACTACCAAAAATCCAAGTAACCTCCAAAATACCCATCGCCCGGCCAAATCTAGAATAATGATCAACCTATGATAGATACAAAAAAAAGTGCATTGACAACAACATGGAGCTCCTCAATACCTTTCCAATGCTACAAAGATAATGAAAATTGGAGATTGTGGCAAAAAGTTATGAGCTCAGATTCCATAAATGAACATCTAAATTGAAATAGCAATAAATTTAGCTAAACAAAAAAAATTGAAAAATAAACTACACCACATGATACTGCTCAAAACTAGCTTTTTGGCGATATCTCGTTTACCTGATTTTGATACTGTATGCCCAAGTTATACCAAAAAGAAAAAAAAATTCCTTGAAGGAAAATCAGGGCCAGGAGGGGGCAATGAGGGTTGTACAACCACTGATGTCATCGAATTATGAGCTTAAATTTGATGGCCATTTGGCCATCATGGCAAAAAAAAATCCATCCTTGCAAAAAATTGATGGCAGTCATACAAAATATGCTTGATCTGACAAGGAATATTCCCTACCTCGGTGGATGTGCCAAGGTTTTGGAAGTCCACCGGTTGCATGTGAAGGCCAAAATATTCTGACATAATCTAAAATATTTTGTCACTGCTTGCTAGGTAGAAGCTCCGCTGGTTATTGGGTGCTGTCATAATAGTGGTTTACAATTCCTGAGAGGACCGAATTTTAGCTGAAATCACATATTTTTAGAAAATATAATGATTTAAGCCTTAAAAAGTTCCATTTTAAGGATTCCAATTGAAGAGGGTTTGATCAATCACCTTAGATCAAACCTCGTTGGATATAACCTCACTAGTTTTAAACCATACCTATAAATGCATCTCCTTTACACCTATCAAAATGCTAATAAAAAATCACTTTTGATTTAGCTTTTGGAGGATCAAATGAATTCATTTAAAATTTATTTCAAATGATTATGGTATTCCTTAGAACAAGCTATCCAATGAATATAATTTTAATATGTTTTGGTTTTGTTATGTATTTGTTTTTTAAGTTTTATTAAACAAAGGTTTTTCATCAAAAATGAATTTCTTTGTTCTTCACATGTAGAAAAATAGAAGATTATCAAAAAAAAAATTGAAAAATATGAGTGCACCAGATATTGAAGTCCTTGATCCAACAAAAAAATAAAATAAAATTTTGACATATCTGAAAAAAGTTATCGTTATAAGGTCACTTAAATTGTAATTAGTTTGACTTTGAAACTTGATTAAGGAAAAATATTCTAAAAAACTATCTAACCAAGTGGAAGCACTAGATATCAGAGTTACAAATCTAAATTTTGAAGAATTTTTTATCCTTCATGGAAAAAAGTTATGTGTTATACGATGTGTGTGACTTTTTAAAAATGTTATTTTCTGAAAAGAAATCAATTTTGTGGGAGATGGAAAAAGAAGTGCAATTTGATTCCAAAAATTTTGAAAAAAATATTTTTAGAATCTACAGACAAAATTTGATGAGACTCTAGTTTGCACCATCTTCAAATTCCTCACAGTTTAGCCGCTATAGGTGCTCGAATGTGAGGATTCTGTTAAAAATAATAATTTCAGTGTCCAATTTGGCCAAAAATTGTAAACCACTATTATGGGATCACCCTATTGAAGGAGCCAGCCATCAGTGAACTCCAAAGGGTGCTGGTAGGTCAAAACACAGGCTGTCAAATTTTTAGAAGGAGGTCGTCAGTCTGAATGTAACAACTGGTTGATTGAATGTCAATCAGCTTGGAGTGGGGGGCCTGCACAGGTATGGTAAGACCCATGTAGGATGTGACCTGTGCAGGTCTATACCACCTACACCTTTTATATATATTTTTTTGCTTTTTTTAAAAAGAAAACTCTGATTTTTTTTATTTTTTTAAAAAGCTAATGATTTTTTCTATTGCAAGAAAAAATATTGAAAACCTAATTTTTTTATCAATGGAAAAAAATATTAAAACTAGAATAAAATAATACTATATGTATGTGCACAAAAAACAAGGCACTTAGATTTGTATGGATCTGCATGCCTCTATTTTTTTTTTTGCATTTTGTTGCAACTACTTGGATTTGAGTAGAATAACAGGTGATCTAAGGGTTTTTTGGTGCTATGAACATGTTGGTGGTGTTTTTTTCTCCATAATACACCAAAAAAGTGATCAAGGTTAGATCCCTTAAGGAACCCCGAACGTACTTTGCACTAAAAATCTCTGAAAAATATGAGAAGGGGTTGCATATCAAGGCTTTGATACCATGTTAGAAACCAAGATCAAACATGCAAACTAGAAAATCCTTCTATAGAAGAGAAAATTAGAAAAAAACAAGAGCTTTGCATGAAGATGTGCAAATTGATATTATTCAAAATTGTTAAATTATATGAGATGATTTTCTTTATAAAAGCAATGTATTCATAACCCTAAAGGAAACTCTAGTGTGCACACTTAATAATTAATAAATAATTAATTATTAATGTGCCTAAGTTTAGCTTAAGTAACTAAAGTGATAAGTTAATTAATTAACCACTATGATGTAATTAATTAAGTGTAATAACTTATTACTCTAACATCCATCACCAAAAATCTCATTACTTATACTAAGGGCTCCTTACCTTCCCTCCACCACTATGGGGTCTATAAGATTGATTATTTGTGTGGCACCCCTTATATTGGAGAAGTGGGTTGAACTGTCGACACTAGGATCAAAGAGAATAGTGTTGACATTAGGAATGATCATTTTTCTAAATCCACCCTTGCTAAGTACTCCCACAACACAAAACACCCCATCTAACTTGAAAACACCCAAATCATAGTTAAAGAAGATAATTTCTTCAAGTGTAAACTTCAAGAGGACATCATCATCAAGAATCATGCCACAAACCTCAATAGGGATGATGGATGGCATATTATCTTAGCTTGGAAACCTCTCTTAAAATACCTCCCCTCACCCCCCTCTCAAATTTGATCTTTCTCTTTCACCCCTCATCCTTTTCCTTGTCTCTTTGTCTCCTTTCATTTCCTCCCTCCTTTCCCCCACCCCGCTTCCTTGTTTGTCCTCCACTTCCTATAATACCATTCTCTCTCCCCTTTTCCCCCTCTCTTTTTCTCCCTTCCCCGTTGTGTTTGCCGTTGCCCTTTGATTTTTGGTCTATCTTCTTGTCTTTATTTTTCTTTTGTATCTTTATTTTGTTTTCTTTATTAATTCCAATTTAATGATTTTAAGCTTCCTTCTTGCTTCTTTTATTGATAAGTTTTTTCTTTTATTTTTTTTCTCTACGGATATATCTTTATTTTTTTTAAATTGTTTTCATGCTTACTTGCGACAAATTATGTAAGAAATTTTTTATTCTCTTATTTGTTCATGTTTTATTAAAAAACATTGTTTATATATATTTTATTTCATTTAATAATTTTTTTTTTGCTAATTTTTTTTTCATTTTTGAGCCCCCTTTTGATTGGATTTTTGTCTTTGTTTATTTATCTATTTTTTGTTTCTTCTTATCTTATAAATTTCACTAACTTTTACAATTATTATTTTTTGTCTCTCATCTTAAAATATTAGACTATTATAAATCATATAAATTGTATTATATATTTTATCAATTATAAATATTATTTTTTTGAAAGATTGTAATGAATTTTTTTATTTCAATTCTTACATCTTAATTCACTTTTATTTCCTTTCTTGTACTAGCTTTCATCTTCTCTTATTTCCTGTTTAAATATCATTACATTTATCTTTTCCTCGTATCTTTCTTTTTTCTATTTCCTTCAGTTATCTCAACTTTTTAATTCTCTTTTGCTTTCTTTTATTTTAATTTTTAATATTTTTAGAAATGTCTCTTATTTTATTCATTTTTTATTTCTAGGTTATATCATTTTGTCTATTTTAATTTAGATATATAATTATTGGTCTTCTATTCTAAGTTATGAGTTTATTGCATTTTGTAAAGTTCTTATACATTTTATTATTCTCTTTTTTATGATTATTTTTTCAAATCTTACTCTATTTGCTTCAGATTTGTATTTTTATTTACTTTCGTCATTAATTAAGTTTTTTTAGTTTCTTAGCATTTTTATATTTGAAATGATTCATCTTTATCTTTCTTCATTTATAATTTTAACATATTTTACTGTACATTTTAAAGTTTCTTCTTACACTTCAATTTTTCAATTTAATTATTTTTATTCTTTTTATTTTGACCTTTTACTTGCATTTTGGTTTGTAAGTCTTTTCTTTATTTATGTTTCTCTCTTTGATTTTATTTTTAGTTAATATTTTAATTATTTTCATTTATTTTGTAAGCATCTAATATAATTATATCTTATATATTTTTAATATATTATTTTATTGGATCCTAATCATTCTCTCTATTTATTTGATTTAGAATTGTTTTTATACATACTCTTAGAGAAACCTATTTTCTTATTTATATTAATTTGAGTTGTCCATCAATTTATTTTCTTGATTGACACTCTTTTGTTATTATATTGGTTTTTATTTCTCTTTTATTTTTTAACTTTTGTAGTTTATATTTTTCATTGTTAATTCCCCCTCCCATCTGTCCTTCCTCTCCTTTTAAGACTTTAAGACTTCTTCTCCATTCCTATATTTTATTCTCCTCTCTCTGATGATAGATTACTGAACCTGATCCCAAAGGTCCATCTAAAAATTTTACATAATTAAATTTAGAAGCTCACATAATTTTAAGTTTTAACTTATATTTATATTTATATTATTTATGTAAAATAAATTTAGTAATAACTCTAAATTATATATATATATAATCCATTTTTATAAGTAACTTCTAATTATTTCATTTTTTATCACATTGCCGCTGCAGTTGGAGTTTTTGTTTCTGGTTTCTAATAACATAGGATCACACACGTTAGATAAATCGTGCCCTAATAGAGATACAATCACAAACCATAAATTGGGAATTTGTAGTTTTCCAAGGAGAAACGCCTTCTGTAGCGGACGCCTACTTTGGATCCTGATCCAAGGCACAAATTACAACACATTAGACAAAGCTACGGTTAAAAAATGTACTATAGTTGCAAAAACGAACAACGAAATCTCAAACCTTTGTCATGCACTTGACTTGGAGGCTGTTGTGTGGCGCTTTCATCATCATTGAAGCCGCGGCCGCCATTGATGAGTGCAGAGAAAATGTGGATTCTGTTGTATCTCTGCGACTTGCTTTTGAAAAGATTGTTAATTAAATGTTTCTTCGGGAGTTGTTGTTGGCTTTGGTAGTGAAAAGTGAAAATATGACGACGTGGCTGGTAAATTGCTGAAGTGAAGCTTCTACATAGTACTCTCTCAATGTGACGTTTGTACAGATTGCTTGGCTCTTCAAGTTTCAAATGTACATATTGCTTGGCTCTTCACATTTCAATTGGACAAGGAGTGTTTGGACTTTAGTAATTTGGGTTGTTGTTGTCAATTTTTGTTGTAAATCAGAACAAAACATGTCTTATTATTGGAACCTTTTAATTCACTTTCCAGCTTATTATTTTTATTATTGTATGGGTTTTCTTTTGAACCATTCAATATTATTACCAGCTTTTGTTGGAAATCAGAACAAAACATGTTTTATCATTGGAATCTTTCAATTCACTTTCCATCTTATCTTTGCATTATTGTATGAGTTTTCTTTTGAACCATCCAGTTCACTTTCAGCATTATCCTTTTATTATTGTGAGTTTTTTTTTTTTCTTTCGAGAAATTAAAATAATTGTATATAAATACTTAGTTGTTGCATCATTTCAAATCATTTAGGAAATTATTGGAGAAATTATTGTCAAAAGCATTATCAAATAAGTCAAGATTAGAATTTCAAACATTTATTGCAGAATTGAAGATCCAAGAATCATGTCAAAGTGTATATGAGTTTATTCATTTTTATGAGATTGTATAGTTTGTGAAGACTAACTCTTGTAAGTCTCCAAGGAGCTCAAGAAAGAAAGATCCAAGTCTTGAGGAAATTTGTATGACTTTGGGTCTTCAAGGAAGCCATTGGAGGGTGGTGAGTTGCAACCCATAGTTGATTCATAATTTAGTTTTATCATTTAGCCATATCCCTCAAAAGGATAGGTTTTATATCATTGACATTGTCATGTGGAAGTGGAAACACTAACATGGGGTTTGACAAAGGAAAGTCCCTTAATGGAACAACCCTTCCTCCCTCTTTAAAAGTGTAGGTCTTAGGGTTGAAAAGGATTGGAAGAATTTTTAAGATCAATTATTCATTGTTACAATCAAAACCCTACATTGACAACACACATAAACTCAGTTATATAATTATCTGACAGTGCAACAAGTGGAAAATAGAAGCTCTAACCTGGGATCTATGGACTATGAAATTAAATCTAAAATCTCATAAAAATTAGGCATTCAATTTTGCATCATAAAAGGCATAAAAATTTTAAAAATTACATATCATATTTCATCATAGGTCACAATAGGGCTTCTTTCAGTCATTATAGCTCAAATTTACATCTTAATTACATTCAAAAATCTACATTAGGTCATTTAAAATCTAAAAACAAATTTCAAAGTTTTCATGGAATGCATTTAGTTATCTTTTGTATAGCTAAAAAACTGAAAATTACATTGTTTTGTTTCAAAAGGTATATCAACATCATCATTTTTAGATTTTGGCATATTAGAATCAGTCACTTATTACATCTTGAATTTGGAAATTACATTTACAACTTTTTTTATTACTTGAAAATTTTGAGGGTAGTGTAAGGAAATGAAGGTACATAATAAGTAGCATCACCATTAATGAAAGAAACGTTGGATGAAATGGTAACAATGGACATAACTAAGTCACCTACAAACTAAGACTTTCAGGTTGATCATACCTTCAAATAGGTCACTCCTTGAGTTAAGTTGGCACCTCAATTTGGTGGAATGATGGACATTAGGTTGGGAAGAGGCAATGAGCTCTTGATGCAGTAGATCATCAAAAAAGTGGGAACATCTATTGCCTCCTCTCTTAACACCCCCTCTAAGTAAGCACCTCAATAAAACTGTCCTTTCCAACCCCCACACCTCTCCTTCCTTGGAAGATTGAGACTCCAAGCATATGGTCAACCTTTTCTAAGTCCAACTCAAACCCTTGGCCTTAAATTTTTTTAAGGAAAGGTTTAAGTTTTTCCTTTTCCCCTCTCTCCATACCCAAGATGAACTTTTTGCTTAAAATTGAAAATTTCATCCAATCTCTTCCCATCAACATTGCAAAAGAGATTAGAGAAGACTATGTTTTCACCCTTATGCATGCAAAACCACCCAAATGCAATGTCCCCAAAGATGAACTTATTGCTTTCATAAATCTTTTTATAAATGATGACATCATCATTGTTAAAGTTGAGGAGGGGAATAAAATGGTTATACTTAACAAACTAGATTATGTTACCAAAATACTAGACCAACTAACTAATAGTGGTAACTATAGAACTCTCATCTCCAACCCTATTGCTAAGATTAATAGAAAATTGAAGTCTTCCACCTCCCATTCTTCTTTCAATGACTCAACCAAAAAATGTCTCCTCCCTCGTAAATAAATCCCCCTTCATATTTATAGAGCCCCCAAAATTTTTAGAAAGCTAGCATTCCTCTTCATCCCATTGTTGACACTTATCACTCCCCCACCTACAAATTATCTACCTTCCTTACCAAGCTAATCACCCCCCTTTTAGGCCAATCTGACTCCTTTATCAAGGAATCCAACCATTTCGTTGATTTCATTATGAATAAAAAGGTTGAAGACCATGAAATATTGGTCATCTTTAATTTGGTCTATTTATTCACTAAACTTCCCTTAGCTAATTCTATAGAGTTGGTCCAACATAAAACTAGTCCTAAAATTTCCTCTTTGGTTTCTCTTTTCCTTTTTTTGACATTCTTCACATTCCAAAATGTGGTTTATGAGTAACTGGATGGTTTTTCCATGGGCTCCCCCTTATCCCTTACTATAGCCAACCTCTACATGGAAAAATTTAAGATCTTTCCCTTAGCTCCTTCCCCCTCAAGCCTCAATGGTGGAAGCATTATGTAGATGATACCAACGTTTATTGGACCCATGGTCATGATCAACTCAACTTTTCCACTATCTCTAAAATAGCCTATTCAACTACATTCAATTTACCAAGGGAGTTGAATCCAACAACCAACAGCTTTTTCTTGATGTCCTTATTAGAAAAAAAAGAAAAAAAAAGGATGGCACCCTTGCTCATTGTGTGTATAGAAAATCCACACACACCAACCTCTACTTTCATGCATCTTCCCACCACCACCCAACCCAAAATGCCAGTGTGCTTAATACATTGCAACTCAAGCCTTAAACATTTGTGATAAGGACCACATTGAGTGAGAGCTTTCCCACCTCTACCATGTTTTCAAGTTCAATGACTATAATAACAAGTCCATCCATATAGATTTCAATCATGCCAAACATTTAGTTAATCCCTTACCTCTAGATCTATCTCTCAAACCTCCCAATTTTCTACCCTCCCCTATGTTGAAGGCCTCTCTTACAAGGACTTTAAAATCCTTCACAAAAAAGGTATTTGTTGCACTTTTAAACCTGTCTCCACCACCAAAAATCTAATTCCTTCTACTAAGGACCCTTACCTTCCCTCCACTACTTTGGGATCTATAAGATTAATTGTTCATGTGGCACCCCTTATATTGGAGAGATAGGCCAAACCATTGACACCAGGATCAAAGACCATAGTGTCAACATTAGGCATGCAATCATTTTTCCAAATTTTCCCTTTCCAAGTACTCTGACAACATAAAGCACCACATCTTCCTTGAGACCAACCAAATCATAGTCAAAGAAGATAATTTCTTCAAGCATAAAATTCAAGAGGACATCATCATCAAGAATCATGCCACAAACCTAAATAGGGATGATGGATGGCATATTATCCCAACTTGACAACCTCTCTTAAACTCCCTCCCCTCACACCCCCTCTTGAATCTAATATTTCTCTTTCACCCCTCATCTTTTTCCTTGTCTCTTTTCCTCCTTTTCCCCTCCCCTCTTCCTTGTTTGTCCTCCCCTTCCTATAATACCACTCTCTCCCCTTTTCCCCTCTCTCCTTTTCTCCTTTCCCCCTTGTGTTTGGCATCACCCTTTGATTTTTGGCATGTCTTCTTGTCTTTATTTTTCTTTTGTGTCTTCTTTTTGTTTTCTTTATTAATTTCAATTTATTGATTTTAAGCTCCCTTCTTGCTCTATTTATTTGCTAAGTGTTTTTAATTTTCTTTATGGATATATCTTTTTTTTCAATCATTTTCATGTTTACTTGCTCACAATTTATGCACTTGACATTTTGTATTCTCTTATTTGTTCATCTTTTATTTTTTATTTTTTATTTTTATATATTTTATTTCATTTAATAATTGTGTTTCACTAATTTATTTTTATTTTTTAGGCCCCCTTTTGATTGGATTTTTTGTCTTTTTTTGTTTATCTATTTTGTGTTTCTTCATATCTTATAAATTTGACTGAATTTTACAATTATTATTTTCATATCTCTCATCTTCAAATATTAAACTATTATAAACCATGTAAATTTCAATATATATTTTATCAATTATAAATATTATTTTCTTCAAGATTGTAATGAAATATTTTATTTCAATTCTTACATCTTCATTAACTTTTAATTTTTTTCTTGTATTAGCTTTCATGTCTTCTCTTATTTCCTCTTTAAATATCATTATATTTATATGTTCCTCATATCTTTTCTTTTTCTATTTCCTTTTATTATCTCAACTTTTTAATTTTCTTTTTGCTTTCTTTAGTTTTAATTTTCCAGAATTTTAGAAAGGTCTCTTATTTTATCTATTTTTATTTCTAGCTTATTATTTTTTGTCAAATTTAATTTAGATATATAATTATTAATCTTTTATAAAATTCTGTAGAGTTCGGAGAGCATTTTATTATGCTTCTTTTTATGATTATTTTTTCAAATCTTATTCCATTTCTTATAGGTACATATGTTTATTTTACTTTCCTCATTAGTTATTTCTTTTTAGTTTTTTAACATTTTTATAGTTGAAATGATTCATCTTTATTTTTCTTCAGTAATAGATTTTTAACATATTTTATTGTTCATTTTAAGGTTTCTTCTTATTCTTCATTTTTTTCAATTTTATTATTTATTATTCTTTTTATTTTGTCCGTTTACTTGCATTTTGGTTTGTCACTCTTTTCTTTATGTATTTTTCTCTCTAATATTTTTATTATTTTCATTTATTTTATAAGCATCTAATATAATTATATAACTAATATATTTTAAATATATTATTTTATTGGATCTTAATCATTTTCTCTATGTATTTCATTTAGAATTGTTTTTATACATAAGTCCTTACAAAAACCTATTTTCTTATTTATATTTATTTCAATTGTTCATCAATTTATTTTCCTGATTAACTCTCTTTTATTATTATATTGGTTTTTATTTCTCTTTTGCTTTTTAACTTTTTTAGTTTATATTTTTTAATTGTTAATTATCCCTCCTATCTTCCCTTCCTCTCTTTGAAGACTTTAAGACTTCTTCTCCATTCTTGCATTTCATTCTCCTCTCTTGATGATGGATTACTGAACCTGATCCCAAACGTCCATCTAAAAATTTTACATAATTAAATTTAGAAGCTCACATAATTTTAAGTTTTAACTTACATTTATATTTATGTAAAATAAATTTAATAATAACTCTAAATTATATATATAATCATTTTTATAAATAACTTATAATTATTTCAAATTTTTATCACGTTGCCGCTACAGTTGGAGATTTTGTTTCTGGTTTCTAATAACATAGAATCGCACACGTTAGATAAATCGTCCACTAATAGAAATACAATCACAAACTATAAATTGGGAATTTGTAGTTTTCCTTGCATTGGTAGAGGTTGAAGGAGAAACACCTTCTGTAGCGGACGCTTCCTTTGGATCCTGATCCATGCCACAATTTATAACAAATTAGATAAAGCTACGGTTAAAAAATGTACTATAATTGCAAAAACGGACAATGAAATTTGAAACCTTTGCCATGCACTCGACTTGGAGGCTGCTGTGTGGCGCTTTCATCATCATTGAAGCCGCGGCCGCCATTAATGAGCACAGAGAAAATTTGGATTCTGCTTTCAAAAAGATTGTTAATTAATATGTTTCTTCGGGCGTTGTTGTTGGCTTTGGGAGTGAAAAGTTAAAATATGACGACGTGGCTGGTAAATTGCTGAACTGAAGCTTCAGCATAGTACTCTGTCAATGTGACGTTTGTACAGATTGCTTGGCTCTTCAAGTTTCAAATGTACATATTGCTTGCCTCTTCAAGTTTCAATTGGACAAGGAGTGTTTGGAGTTTCACAAAGATACTTTAGTCATTTGAATTGTTATTGTCAATTTTTGTTGGAAATCAGAACAAAATGCGTCTTATTATTGGAATTTTTCAATCACTTTTCGACTTATTTCTTTATTATTGTATGAGTTTTCTTTTGGACCATTCAATTTTGAGTTGTTATTGTCAATTTTTGTTGGAAGTAAGAACAAAATATGTCTTTTCATTGGAATCTTTTAATTTACTTTTCATCTTATTTCTTTATTATTGTATGGGTTTTCTTTTGGACCATTCAATGTTACTGTCATTTTTTGTTGGAAATCAGAACAAAACACATTCTATCATTGGAATCTTTCAATTTACTTTCCATCTTATCTTTTCATTATTGTACGAGTTTTCTTTTGAACCATTCAATTCATTTTCAACCTTATCCTTTTATTATTGTATGATTTTTTTTTGTAACCATTCAATTCACTTTCCATATTATCTCTTTATTATTTTATGAATTTTTATTTTATTGTTTTGTACTAGGTACAATGTTTCAGTGGAATGAATTATTTTAAGTTTCACAAATATATTGTAGTAATTTGAGTTATTTTTGGAAAGCACACAATTAAAATACATTTCCTTTTAATTGGAACCATTCAATTCACTTTCTTGTTTTTTTAACTGTACAATTTTTTCAATAAACAAGATATATACTACTTTTTATCATTAAAAAAATGATATATTATTTAAAGAAAAATTGGGTAGTCCAAAGATGTGTTTTATCAAGAATTAGGACAAAATTCAAATAAAAAATAAAATTAAATAAAAGAGAGTTCAATCAATAGCAATTATTAATGAATAATTCAATAATTAATTCATTATAATTTAATAGTTCATCATAATTAAATAATTCAATCATATATAAAATATTGTAAATTGATAGCCTATGACTTGCAATTTGTTTTCTTGACTATAAAATAGTCAAATTTTAAAGTACTTATATATAGTCTATAAGCTAGAGAAAAAATAAAACCCTTTCAATTCAATTATTTGTTGTCAACAATCGTCACAAAAAAAATAAAAAAATCATGTGGATATTTTGGTATTGTAATGGTGAAAATAGCAAACACATGCTCTCTTATGTTATGTTTTGGATTCAATTTTTTTAGTTTTAAAAATGTAATAACTAGTTTATAAGTGGTATAATTATCGATGAAACTGGTTCATGACATTATATATTAGTTATTTCTATCAATCATCCATAGATTTGTATTCTTGATTCATATAACTAATATTCATCATTATAGAGTAAATTTCTTGGTGTGGACTTGATTTAAATCACTTCCATAGTTGTGGATTCCTTCACTTTTAAAATTCAAAATTCAAGATTATTTATCCTCCAAACTAATGTGAGTAAAAGATATTTATACACTCATTTTAAAATCAACCAAGACAATTGATGACTTATTGAACAAATATAGATTTTGGTTTCTTAAATACAAACAAAAATAATTTAGTGCATCACCAAATTATATTTTTCATTTAAATTTATGAAAATTATTAGCTCCATGTCCTTTATATAGGTTAATTATTGCTTCAATGTTTGTATTTATTCTCATTGACCTAGATAATTTAATGAAAGCATTGATTTCCTTATATCTTTGTTAATCTGACTTATCTTACTCTTGAATAAAGTTTAGCATTTGTGTTGAAAACTTCTAAATTAAAATTTCACTTAAGTATAAATAAGTTTTAGATCCACCCTTTATTTGTGTATGATAAATTTATTTCATTAGATTTTGGGGTTTTTTGTGTGATATCCTTCACTCTTACCCTCTCACCCCGAGATTTCACATTGTGATCATATCATTTATTAGTTTCTCATAGAAATTTACTTTTATGTTCTATTCATGCATGTCTTACCAATTTTTATTTATTCATACAATCAATTTGATTGATCCTATCATCACAGGTTTTATTTCCTTTTGTCTTATGAATTAGAATATGTTATCTATGTAGGTGTTATTTCATTTTAATTTTGATCTTTCTTCCTTCATATTAGTTCTTGTCACTTATAATTCTATTTGTATATTTTTTTTACTTGGATATTACATCCATTTTTCTTTTACTCGATGCATATCTAGGGATAGTAATGTCTATGAGCATGATGATGATTTTCCTTTGAGAAATGTAACTTCACATGCTTCAACTCATGATGATGATGAGATGTCCGTATATGTTATCTATATATTGAGGGATATTGATTTATGTGACAAATTTACACAATCCTTAGTCTTTCATGCAATTATTATATATTTTGATGATACAAATCCTTCATGTGATATGATATAAATTCTTATAATATCCTTTATAAATCACATGAAAGCTTTCCTTCTTCACTTACAATTTTTCCTACTTATGCCTATACTAATTCATCTTTCATTGGATTAGTCATTTTTTCTTAAAATGTTCAATCTTTTATTAATTTTATACTTTACTATAAAAATATTTTGAATTTAGTATTGTATTTCATTTTCCACTACCTAACAAGTTCATTGATTTTTTAATATTTTATAAGATAGCAAAATTTGATACTGTACATGCAAATATATGCTTGTTAGGTTTGTGTATTTTTATTCTTAGCATTGAATTTGAGATTTAGTATCAATAGTTTAGTATTTTTAAAAAATTATTATTGTAATTACTCAATATAGCACCAATAAGGATGATTGTATGCAAGTGAGGATGCATTACTAGCTTTATGAGTGAGTGACTCAAAAGAAAATAGATGAGTGAAACTTTTGGGAAAGTTTGTGTCAAGTAGTGGAGAGAGATAGGAAAGAAGCATGTAATGATAAATGCATAAAGATCAAGAAGCTATATATTTGTGATTTATTGCTAGCATATATATAATTTTATAATAATTATAAAAAATTGTGAGAGATATCCTTCTCAAAGTGCCTATTACAATTTTATGTGAGAAATTAATTAAAAAATAGGTGCCTCAAGAAGGACGTCTCTCAACATTTTTTATAAATTATCAAAATATATATGCCAGTAGAATTTATAGCGCAACATGGAATACACAATTATTAGGGTTTGCGTTGAGATTAGATTTGGGAATAGGGTAAGGATTTGACTTTGAAATTATAGTTAGGGTTAATATTTAGGATACAATTAGAGTTAGAGATAAAACTAGGATACTTGAAGCATTATGGAAAATGGCACACCATGTAGATGGGATCTATTAATATTTTCATAATTTTTCCTATAGGGGCTCATAAAAGCTTTAATTTTTGGGATACAATATTTGGTTGCAAACATTAATGGGGCTATGCTAGAACATTACAATAAGTTGCAAGTAATATAAAAATGAATAAGTTACACTTGTGATTCATTATAATATCTCATAATAGCATTTGGAATTTATATTTCATTTTAGTTATTTTTAAAATTTAATCATGATGAAAAGTATTGGAGGAAGATGAATCATAAGCATGGTGTGTTTAATACTAGGATAGAAGAGGGGAAAAATATATGTATTATTTTAGAGTTGACATTGTTGGAGTAGTAAAGAGTGAACACAAAATCTGAAACTTCCACAAAAGAATCAACAATAGAAGATACAAATTAACTATCTTAAAACATGTATATGTACAATGAACTCTCCATGTATATATAGGACAAGGAGGAAGTAGGAATATGAAATAGAAATACTAATGAACCCTTAAAGAGATGTGACACATGTAGAACACTTGGTGCAAGTGTAAGGGAATGTGTCAAGTTCCTATTAAATGAGACAACTAAGCTACTAAGTGAACTTAAGATAGTGTGAATAGGACTACTAGGCATAAGATATAGATAAAAATAATTAAATGTGTAAAGATGATTTTTACACTAACACCCCCTTAAGTGATAATTAGGGAGTGAGTCACTTAAGAATGAGTCTTAGTAACAAGGATTTATGAGGTATTCATGTACAAAATAAAATTCTCTCACAAATGGAATAAAGGAAAAATCCTATTTGTGAAAAGCTCTTCTTGTAGAAAGAGAACTATATATAAAGGAAGGAATACTTAAGACCCCTTAAGAGAAAATTTCTTCAGCCCAATAAACTAGTGCACCATAAGATAGTGAAGTGATGCTAAATTTTAGTAAATATTTCTATGAATTGATCCTCAATAAGTTGTCAAATGGACTGCATATGAAGCTAAATGTGATTTTTCCATTGATCCTCAACTAGATAATGTGAAATGCGAATGAAATTTTGATTATCAAACCAAATGATATATAAGACAATAAGGAAAAAGGAAGGTGAAATAAA
This sequence comes from Sequoia sempervirens, assembly GCA_007258455.2. Lineage (NCBI taxonomy): Eukaryota > Viridiplantae > Streptophyta > Pinopsida > Cupressales > Cupressaceae > Sequoia > Sequoia sempervirens. The sequence continues at coordinate 24,610 of VDFB02290947.1, forward strand.
AATACTAACTAACCCTTTGAGAGATATGAAAAATGTAGAACACTTGGAAAAAATGTGTGGGCATGTGTCAAGTTTCTATGAAGTGAGACAAATAAAACACTAATTTAATTTAAGATAGTGTGAATAGGACAACTAAGTGTAGGAACTTGATAAAAGATATCTAGATTCATTAAGACACTCTTCACAGTAAAAACACCCCTTAATTAATACTTGACGATAAATTAACTAATATATGAGTCTAAAAAACAAGGCCTAATAAGGTACTCATGTAAAAAATAAAAGTCTGAGAATTGGAGTAAAAAGGAAAACCCAATAGGAAAAAAATCCTCTCCAAAAATGAGAACTATAAACAATGGAAGAAGGAATCAAGGCCCCTAAAGAAAATTTTCTTCACCCCAAGCAATTGGTGCAACACAATATAATGAGTTGATAACAAAGGTTTAGACAATATGGCTACAACCTGATCATCAGTACAAAAGTAAACTATGAATATAACACCATCCTTGATAAGCTATCAAATGAAGTGCATATGAATCATGATGTTCTTTATTTGTTGATGGTCAACTAAGTTGCATGAAATGTGAATGAAACTTTAGTTATCACACCAAAGTATATATATGAAAAGGAAGAATTAGGAAGGTGAAATTTACTAACCCTCTAAGAGATGTGACACATATGGAATACTTGGGACAAGTGTGAGGGTATGTGTCAAATTTCTATGAAATGAGGAAACTAAACTAGTAATTAAAAATAGGACTACATGGTGTAGAAACTAGATAAAATATAACTATAGAGATGCATAAAGAGACTTTTCACACCAGCACCCCCTTAAGTGATACTTAGGGAGTCACTAAATGATGAGTCCCAACACCAAGGCCAAATGAATTACTCATGTACAAAAATAAAATTATCTAACAATGAAGTAAAGGAGAAAACCTAGTGAGGAAAAAAATCTATCTAAAAATGATTACTATATAAAAATGAAGGAGGAATAAAGAACCCCAAGGAAATATTCCTTTACCTCAAGAAACTAGTGTCACAAAAGATAGAGAAGCGACACTAATTTTTTTTTAAGATTTATACAACTTGATCCTAACTACATAAATATTGTAAGAATAGAACAACATCTTGAATAAGTTGTTGAATGAAGTTCATATTAATCTTGATGTGCTTTTTCTACTCATTGTCAACTAAGTTATGTTAAATTTTAATGGTACTTTAACTATCACACTAAAATATATATATGACGTGGAGGAAGTAGGAAGGTGAAATAAAAATACTAACCCTCTAAGAGATGTGACAGATGTAGAACATTTGGAAAAAATATGAGGACATGTGTCAATTTTTAATGAAGTGTGGTAAACAACTAAACTAATAAGTGAAATTAAGCTAGTGTGAATAGGAATACTAGGTGTAGAAACTAGATAAAATATTACTAGGCACATAGAGAAAATTTTCACACTAATCCCCCATTTAATTGATCCTTGGGGATTAATTCACTAAAACATGAGTCTTGAAAACAAGTTTGTAAAATATAAAAAATCTCTTACAAATATCTAGTAAAGGATAAAACTCAATGATCCTAGATCCAAAGCATAACTAGATACAAAAGGAAGGAGGACTCAAGACCCCCAAGGATAACTTCCTTCACCCCAAGAAACTAGGAAAACACAAGATAATGAGGAAATGATAAAGGTTTAGTGAAAATGTTTGTAACTTTATCCTCAATATGAAAACATTCTAAGGATAAAATACCATATTGGATAAGATGTTGAATGAACTACATATGAATCTAGATGTGATTTATATTCTTATGCTCAAATTGGTTGCATGAAATGTAAATGACAGTTTGGTTATCACACCAAAATATATATAGGAAAAATTGAAGTTATAAGGTGAAAGAGAAAGAATGGAAAATTATCAAAGAGATGCGATGAATGTAGAAAACTTGGTACAAGTGTGATAGGATGTTTAAATTTTCTATTAAATGAGAAAGCTAAAATACTAAGTGAACTTAAACTATTGTGAATAGGACTGTTAGTTGTAGGAACTAGATAAGAGATATAACTAGATGCATAATGACACTTTTCACACTAACACCAAAATTTAAGTGATAATTGGGGAGTATATTGAACTAAAATATGAGTCCTAAAAACATGTCTTGATGAGGTATTCATGTATAAAATAAAATTCTATCACATACAAAGTAAAGGAGAAAACCTATTGCAAAAAATCTCCTCTCCAAAATAATAGAACTATATACAAAGCAAGGAGGACTCAAGAACCCCCAAGGATAAATTATTTCACCTCATGCAACTATTGCAATGTAATATAGCAAGGTAATGCTAAGGGTTTAGTAAACATGTATACAAATATATCCTTAGTACAAAATAATCTAAAGATAGAAAAACACCTTGGATAAGTTGTTGAATAAAAATCATATTAATCTTGATGTGATTTTTATACTAATTCTTGTAGCATCAAAAATTGTCACCTTTCACAATTTCACATTAGGTTTAGCTCCCCCTTATGTGCTTGGAGCTAATTATGTACTAATTTCCAATTTTATAAACAATCTTTGAAAATAAAACATGGGAAACCAAATTATGCATTCAATATTTTTCCCCAAACACTTTTGATTCCAAACAAGCAAGAATCTAGTTTTTGGATCCAAATTTGAATATGTCGATGTCGATAATTTATTATTTTATTTTCCAATTTCAATTGATGGCTATTGGCATTTGGTTTTTGGGAAATTAGAAGAAATACATATAAATACAAATAATTTTCATAATTTTAATCCTATCATGATTAAGAAAGCAATTGTCAATATTACATAAGAAATCAAGAGAATTTTTTAAAAGACTATTGCAAAATTTCATCATTCAAGAATCATGTCATATGTTATTGAGTTTGTATTCATGTTTGTATGCATTTTTTTATGTCTACTAATACTTGTGGGTGATCAAAAAAATTCAAGTCGAGCAACAATTGAACCTTGAAGGTGATGAGTGTGACTTCTTTCCATCAAGGAGATCATATCTCAGTCATGAGTTATAGTGTACACTTTTCAATTAATTAATTATTTATTATTAGCCTCTATCCAACCAAGGATACACTCTCTTTTATATCATAATTTTCTATTGTAGAGGTAGAAATACCAACACAAGGTTTGAATTAGGTAAGCCCCTCTATGACACAACTCATCCTTTCCTTTTGTGTGTGCCAATTATAGATCTAAATTGAGTTGCAGGAAGATTGAAGTCTATTTGTTCATTCATACATTTAAAGGAAGTTCTAACAACAACTTTCAAATAATATAAACTATAGGCAAGTGACCTTAGTCCTGTGAAATAAAATCTTAAAAAAGGAGATCATAATGGGGTGAATTATGCCCTAGACTAGCTATTTCGACCCAAAATTATTATCATAGGTGTACAATATTCAACCGCTATAAGATCTGCTTTCATTTTTTGTCAATTAAATTTCCTTAGTAAAAAAAAATTGTATTTTCATATTAGGTTTTGAAGTCAAATTAATTTAAAATAATCCACAATTATTTCAATCAATTTCCAATGCTATAACAAACTA
>VDFB02290948.1:0-53138 GCA_007258455.2 Sequoia sempervirens
AGTCATTATAGCTCAAATTTACATCTTAATTACATTCAAAAATCTACATTAGGTCATTTAAAATCTAAAAACAAATTTCAAAGTTTTCATGGAATGCATTTAGTTATCTTTTGTATAGCTAAAAAACTGAAAATTACATTGTTTTGTTTCAAAAGGTATATCAACATCATCATTTTTAGATTTTGGCATATTAGAATCAGTCACTTATTACATCTTGAATTTGGAAATTACATTTACAACTTTTTTTATTACTTGAAAATTTTGAGGGTAGTGTAAGGAAATGAAGGTACATAATAAGTAGCATCACCATTAATGAAAGAAACGTTGGATGAAATGGTAACAATGGACATAACTAAGTCACCTACAAACTAAGACTTTCAGGTTGATCATACCTTCAAATAGGTCACTCCTTGAGTTAAGTTGGCACCTCAATTTGGTGGAATGATGGACATTAGGTTGGGAAGAGGCAATGAGCTCTTGATGCAGTAGATCATCAAAAAAGTGGGAACATCTATTGCCTCCTCTCTTAACACCCCCTCTAAGTAAGCACCTCAATAAAACTGTCCTTTCCAACCCCCACACCTCTCCTTCCTTGGAAGATTGAGACTCCAAGCATATGGTCAACCTTTTCTAAGTCCAACTCAAACCCTTGGCCTTAAATTTTTTTAAGGAAAGGTTTAAGTTTTTCCTTTTCCCCTCTCTCCATACCCAAGATGAACTTTTTGCTTAAAATTGAAAATTTCATCCAATCTCTTCCCATCAACATTGCAAAAGAGATTAGAGAAGACTATGTTTTCACCCTTATGCATGCAAAACCACCCAAATGCAATGTCCCCAAAGATGAACTTATTGCTTTCATAAATCTTTTTATAAATGATGACATCATCATTGTTAAAGTTGAGGAGGGGAATAAAATGGTTATACTTAACAAACTAGATTATGTTACCAAAATACTAGACCAACTAACTAATAGTGGTAACTATAGAACTCTCATCTCCAACCCTATTGCTAAGATTAATAGAAAATTGAAGTCTTCCACCTCCCATTCTTCTTTCAATGACTCAACCAAAAAATGTCTCCTCCCTCGTAAATAAATCCCCCTTCATATTTATAGAGCCCCCAAAATTTTTAGAAAGCTAGCATTCCTCTTCATCCCATTGTTGACACTTATCACTCCCCCACCTACAAATTATCTACCTTCCTTACCAAGCTAATCACCCCCCTTTTAGGCCAATCTGACTCCTTTATCAAGGAATCCAACCATTTCGTTGATTTCATTATGAATAAAAAGGTTGAAGACCATGAAATATTGGTCATCTTTAATTTGGTCTATTTATTCACTAAACTTCCCTTAGCTAATTCTATAGAGTTGGTCCAACATAAAACTAGTCCTAAAATTTCCTCTTTGGTTTCTCTTTTCCTTTTTTTGACATTCTTCACATTCCAAAATGTGGTTTATGAGTAACTGGATGGTTTTTCCATGGGCTCCCCCTTATCCCTTACTATAGCCAACCTCTACATGGAAAAATTTAAGATCTTTCCCTTAGCTCCTTCCCCCTCAAGCCTCAATGGTGGAAGCATTATGTAGATGATACCAACGTTTATTGGACCCATGGTCATGATCAACTCAACTTTTCCACTATCTCTAAAATAGCCTATTCAACTACATTCAATTTACCAAGGGAGTTGAATCCAACAACCAACAGCTTTTTCTTGATGTCCTTATTAGAAAAAAAAGAAAAAAAAAGGATGGCACCCTTGCTCATTGTGTGTATAGAAAATCCACACACACCAACCTCTACTTTCATGCATCTTCCCACCACCACCCAACCCAAAATGCCAGTGTGCTTAATACATTGCAACTCAAGCCTTAAACATTTGTGATAAGGACCACATTGAGTGAGAGCTTTCCCACCTCTACCATGTTTTCAAGTTCAATGACTATAATAACAAGTCCATCCATATAGATTTCAATCATGCCAAACATTTAGTTAATCCCTTACCTCTAGATCTATCTCTCAAACCTCCCAATTTTCTACCCTCCCCTATGTTGAAGGCCTCTCTTACAAGGACTTTAAAATCCTTCACAAAAAAGGTATTTGTTGCACTTTTAAACCTGTCTCCACCACCAAAAATCTAATTCCTTCTACTAAGGACCCTTACCTTCCCTCCACTACTTTGGGATCTATAAGATTAATTGTTCATGTGGCACCCCTTATATTGGAGAGATAGGCCAAACCATTGACACCAGGATCAAAGACCATAGTGTCAACATTAGGCATGCAATCATTTTTCCAAATTTTCCCTTTCCAAGTACTCTGACAACATAAAGCACCACATCTTCCTTGAGACCAACCAAATCATAGTCAAAGAAGATAATTTCTTCAAGCATAAAATTCAAGAGGACATCATCATCAAGAATCATGCCACAAACCTAAATAGGGATGATGGATGGCATATTATCCCAACTTGACAACCTCTCTTAAACTCCCTCCCCTCACACCCCCTCTTGAATCTAATATTTCTCTTTCACCCCTCATCTTTTTCCTTGTCTCTTTTCCTCCTTTTCCCCTCCCCTCTTCCTTGTTTGTCCTCCCCTTCCTATAATACCACTCTCTCCCCTTTTCCCCTCTCTCCTTTTCTCCTTTCCCCCTTGTGTTTGGCATCACCCTTTGATTTTTGGCATGTCTTCTTGTCTTTATTTTTCTTTTGTGTCTTCTTTTTGTTTTCTTTATTAATTTCAATTTATTGATTTTAAGCTCCCTTCTTGCTCTATTTATTTGCTAAGTGTTTTTAATTTTCTTTATGGATATATCTTTTTTTTCAATCATTTTCATGTTTACTTGCTCACAATTTATGCACTTGACATTTTGTATTCTCTTATTTGTTCATCTTTTATTTTTTATTTTTTATTTTTATATATTTTATTTCATTTAATAATTGTGTTTCACTAATTTATTTTTATTTTTTAGGCCCCCTTTTGATTGGATTTTTTGTCTTTTTTTGTTTATCTATTTTGTGTTTCTTCATATCTTATAAATTTGACTGAATTTTACAATTATTATTTTCATATCTCTCATCTTCAAATATTAAACTATTATAAACCATGTAAATTTCAATATATATTTTATCAATTATAAATATTATTTTCTTCAAGATTGTAATGAAATATTTTATTTCAATTCTTACATCTTCATTAACTTTTAATTTTTTTCTTGTATTAGCTTTCATGTCTTCTCTTATTTCCTCTTTAAATATCATTATATTTATATGTTCCTCATATCTTTTCTTTTTCTATTTCCTTTTATTATCTCAACTTTTTAATTTTCTTTTTGCTTTCTTTAGTTTTAATTTTCCAGAATTTTAGAAAGGTCTCTTATTTTATCTATTTTTATTTCTAGCTTATTATTTTTTGTCAAATTTAATTTAGATATATAATTATTAATCTTTTATAAAATTCTGTAGAGTTCGGAGAGCATTTTATTATGCTTCTTTTTATGATTATTTTTTCAAATCTTATTCCATTTCTTATAGGTACATATGTTTATTTTACTTTCCTCATTAGTTATTTCTTTTTAGTTTTTTAACATTTTTATAGTTGAAATGATTCATCTTTATTTTTCTTCAGTAATAGATTTTTAACATATTTTATTGTTCATTTTAAGGTTTCTTCTTATTCTTCATTTTTTTCAATTTTATTATTTATTATTCTTTTTATTTTGTCCGTTTACTTGCATTTTGGTTTGTCACTCTTTTCTTTATGTATTTTTCTCTCTAATATTTTTATTATTTTCATTTATTTTATAAGCATCTAATATAATTATATAACTAATATATTTTAAATATATTATTTTATTGGATCTTAATCATTTTCTCTATGTATTTCATTTAGAATTGTTTTTATACATAAGTCCTTACAAAAACCTATTTTCTTATTTATATTTATTTCAATTGTTCATCAATTTATTTTCCTGATTAACTCTCTTTTATTATTATATTGGTTTTTATTTCTCTTTTGCTTTTTAACTTTTTTAGTTTATATTTTTTAATTGTTAATTATCCCTCCTATCTTCCCTTCCTCTCTTTGAAGACTTTAAGACTTCTTCTCCATTCTTGCATTTCATTCTCCTCTCTTGATGATGGATTACTGAACCTGATCCCAAACGTCCATCTAAAAATTTTACATAATTAAATTTAGAAGCTCACATAATTTTAAGTTTTAACTTACATTTATATTTATGTAAAATAAATTTAATAATAACTCTAAATTATATATATAATCATTTTTATAAATAACTTATAATTATTTCAAATTTTTATCACGTTGCCGCTACAGTTGGAGATTTTGTTTCTGGTTTCTAATAACATAGAATCGCACACGTTAGATAAATCGTCCACTAATAGAAATACAATCACAAACTATAAATTGGGAATTTGTAGTTTTCCTTGCATTGGTAGAGGTTGAAGGAGAAACACCTTCTGTAGCGGACGCTTCCTTTGGATCCTGATCCATGCCACAATTTATAACAAATTAGATAAAGCTACGGTTAAAAAATGTACTATAATTGCAAAAACGGACAATGAAATTTGAAACCTTTGCCATGCACTCGACTTGGAGGCTGCTGTGTGGCGCTTTCATCATCATTGAAGCCGCGGCCGCCATTAATGAGCACAGAGAAAATTTGGATTCTGCTTTCAAAAAGATTGTTAATTAATATGTTTCTTCGGGCGTTGTTGTTGGCTTTGGGAGTGAAAAGTTAAAATATGACGACGTGGCTGGTAAATTGCTGAACTGAAGCTTCAGCATAGTACTCTGTCAATGTGACGTTTGTACAGATTGCTTGGCTCTTCAAGTTTCAAATGTACATATTGCTTGCCTCTTCAAGTTTCAATTGGACAAGGAGTGTTTGGAGTTTCACAAAGATACTTTAGTCATTTGAATTGTTATTGTCAATTTTTGTTGGAAATCAGAACAAAATGCGTCTTATTATTGGAATTTTTCAATCACTTTTCGACTTATTTCTTTATTATTGTATGAGTTTTCTTTTGGACCATTCAATTTTGAGTTGTTATTGTCAATTTTTGTTGGAAGTAAGAACAAAATATGTCTTTTCATTGGAATCTTTTAATTTACTTTTCATCTTATTTCTTTATTATTGTATGGGTTTTCTTTTGGACCATTCAATGTTACTGTCATTTTTTGTTGGAAATCAGAACAAAACACATTCTATCATTGGAATCTTTCAATTTACTTTCCATCTTATCTTTTCATTATTGTACGAGTTTTCTTTTGAACCATTCAATTCATTTTCAACCTTATCCTTTTATTATTGTATGATTTTTTTTTGTAACCATTCAATTCACTTTCCATATTATCTCTTTATTATTTTATGAATTTTTATTTTATTGTTTTGTACTAGGTACAATGTTTCAGTGGAATGAATTATTTTAAGTTTCACAAATATATTGTAGTAATTTGAGTTATTTTTGGAAAGCACACAATTAAAATACATTTCCTTTTAATTGGAACCATTCAATTCACTTTCTTGTTTTTTTAACTGTACAATTTTTTCAATAAACAAGATATATACTACTTTTTATCATTAAAAAAATGATATATTATTTAAAGAAAAATTGGGTAGTCCAAAGATGTGTTTTATCAAGAATTAGGACAAAATTCAAATAAAAAATAAAATTAAATAAAAGAGAGTTCAATCAATAGCAATTATTAATGAATAATTCAATAATTAATTCATTATAATTTAATAGTTCATCATAATTAAATAATTCAATCATATATAAAATATTGTAAATTGATAGCCTATGACTTGCAATTTGTTTTCTTGACTATAAATTAGTCAAATTTTAAAGTACTTATATATAGTCTATAATCTAGAGAAAAAATAAAACCCTTTCAATTCAATTATTTGTTGTCAACAATCGTCACAAAAAAAAATAAAAAAAAATCATGTGGATATTTTGGTATTGTAATGGTGAAAATAGCAAACACATGCTCTCTTATGTTATGTTTTGGATTCAATTTTTTTAGTTTTAAAAATGTAATAACTAGTTTATAAGTGGTATAATTATTGATGAAACTGGTTCATGACATTATGTATTAGTTATTTCTATCAATCATTCATAGATTTGTATTCTTGATTCATATAACTAATATTCATCATTATAGAGTAAATTTCTTGGTGTGGACTTGATTTAAATCACTTCCATAGTTGTGGATTCCTTCACTTTTAAAATTCAAAATTCAAGATTATTTATCCTCCAAACTAATGTGAGTAAAAGATATTTATACACTCATTTTAAAATCAACCAAGACAATTGATGACTTATTGAACAAATATAGATTTTGGTTTCTTAAATACAAACAAAAATAATTTAGTGCATCACCAAATTATATTTTTCATTTAAATTTATGAAAATTATTAGCTCCATGTCCTTTATATAGGTTAATTATTGCTTCAATGTTTGTATTTATTCTCATTGACCTAGATAATTTAATGAAAGCATTGATTTCCTTATATCTTTGTTAATCTGACTTATCTTACTCTTGAATAAAGTTTAGCATTTGTGTTGAAAACTTCTAAATTAAAATTTCACTTAAGTATAAATAAGTTTTAGATCCACCCTTTATTTGTGTATGATAAATTTATTTCATTAGATTTTGGGGTTTTTTGTGTGATATCCTTCACTCTTACCCTCTCACCCCGAGATTTCACATTGTGATCATATCATTTATTAGTTTCTCATAGAAATTTACTTTTATGTTCTATTCATGCATGTCTTACCAATTTTTATTTATTCATACAATCAATTTGATTGATCCTATCATCACAGGTTTTATTTCCTTTTGTCTTATGAATTAGAATATGTTATCTATGTAGGTGTTATTTCATTTTAATTTTGATCTTTCTTCCTTCATATTAGTTCTTGTCACTTATAATTCTATTTGTATATTTTTTTTACTTGGATATTACATCCATTTTTCTTTTACTCGATGCATATCTAGGGATAGTAATGTCTATGAGCATGATGATGATTTTCCTTTGAGAAATGTAACTTCACATGCTTCAACTCATGATGATGATGAGATGTCCGTATATGTTATCTATATATTGAGGGATATTGATTTATGTGACAAATTTACACAATCCTTAGTCTTTCATGCAATTATTATATATTTTGATGATACAAATCCTTCATGTGATATGATATAAATTCTTATAATATCCTTTATAAATCACATGAAAGCTTTCCTTCTTCACTTACAATTTTTCCTACTTATGCCTATACTAATTCATCTTTCATTGGATTAGTCATTTTTTCTTAAAATGTTCAATCTTTTATTAATTTTATACTTTACTATAAAAATATTTTGAATTTAGTATTGTATTTCATTTTCCACTACCTAACAAGTTCATTGATTTTTTAATATTTTATAAGATAGCAAAATTTGATACTGTACATGCAAATATATGCTTGTTAGGTTTGTGTATTTTTATTCTTAGCATTGAATTTGAGATTTAGTATCAATAGTTTAGTATTTTTAAAAAATTATTATTGTAATTACTCAATATAGCACCAATAAGGATGATTGTATGCAAGTGAGGATGCATTACTAGCTTTATGAGTGAGTGACTCAAAAGAAAATAGATGAGTGAAACTTTTGGGAAAGTTTGTGTCAAGTAGTGGAGAGAGATAGGAAAGAAGCATGTAATGATAAATGCATAAAGATCAAGAAGCTATATATTTGTGATTTATTGCTAGCATATATATAATTTTATAATAATTATAAAAAATTGTGAGAGATATCCTTCTCAAAGTGCCTATTACAATTTTATGTGAGAAATTAATTAAAAAATAGGTGCCTCAAGAAGGACGTCTCTCAACATTTTTTATAAATTATCAAAATATATATGCCAGTAGAATTTATAGCGCAACATGGAATACACAATTATTAGGGTTTGCGTTGAGATTAGATTTGGGAATAGGGTAAGGATTTGACTTTGAAATTATAGTTAGGGTTAATATTTAGGATACAATTAGAGTTAGAGATAAAACTAGGATACTTGAAGCATTATGGAAAATGGCACACCATGTAGATGGGATCTATTAATATTTTCATAATTTTTCCTATAGGGGCTCATAAAAGCTTTAATTTTTGGGATACAATATTTGGTTGCAAACATTAATGGGGCTATGCTAGAACATTACAATAAGTTGCAAGTAATATAAAAATGAATAAGTTACACTTGTGATTCATTATAATATCTCATAATAGCATTTGGAATTTATATTTCATTTTAGTTATTTTTAAAATTTAATCATGATGAAAAGTATTGGAGGAAGATGAATCATAAGCATGGTGTGTTTAATACTAGGATAGAAGAGGGGAAAAATATATGTATTATTTTAGAGTTGACATTGTTGGAGTAGTAAAGAGTGAACACAAAATCTGAAACTTCCACAAAAGAATCAACAATAGAAGATACAAATTAACTATCTTAAAACATGTATATGTACAATGAACTCTCCATGTATATATAGGACAAGGAGGAAGTAGGAATATGAAATAGAAATACTAATGAACCCTTAAAGAGATGTGACACATGTAGAACACTTGGTGCAAGTGTAAGGGAATGTGTCAAGTTCCTATTAAATGAGACAACTAAGCTACTAAGTGAACTTAAGATAGTGTGAATAGGACTACTAGGCATAAGATATAGATAAAAATAATTAAATGTGTAAAGATGATTTTTACACTAACACCCCCTTAAGTGATAATTAGGGAGTGAGTCACTTAAGAATGAGTCTTAGTAACAAGGATTTATGAGGTATTCATGTACAAAATAAAATTCTCTCACAAATGGAATAAAGGAAAAATCCTATTTGTGAAAAGCTCTTCTTGTAGAAAGAGAACTATATATAAAGGAAGGAATACTTAAGACCCCTTAAGAGAAAATTTCTTCAGCCCAATAAACTAGTGCACCATAAGATAGTGAAGTGATGCTAAATTTTAGTAAATATTTCTATGAATTGATCCTCAATAAGTTGTCAAATGGACTGCATATGAAGCTAAATGTGATTTTTCCATTGATCCTCAACTAGATAATGTGAAATGCGAATGAAATTTTGATTATCAAACCAAATGATATATAAGACAATAAGGAAAAAGGAAGGTGAAATAAAAATACTAACTAACCCTTTGAGAGATATGAAAAATGTAGAACACTTGGAAAAAATGTGTGGGCATGTGTCAAGTTTCTATGAAGTGAGACAAATAAAACACTAATTTAATTTAAGATAGTGTGAATAGGACAACTAAGTGTAGGAACTTGATAAAAGATATCTAGATTCATTAAGACACTCTTCACACTAAAAACACCCCTTAATTAATACTTGACGATAAATTAACTAATATATGAGTCTAAAAAACAAGGCCTAATAAGGTACTCATGTAAAAAATAAAAGTCTGAGAATTGGAGTAAAAAGGAAAACCCAATAGGAAAAAAATCCTCTCCAAAAATGAGAACTATAAACAATGGAAGAAGGAATCAAGGCCCCTAAAGAAAATTTTCTTCACCCCAAGCAATTGGTGCAACACAATATAATGAGTTGATAACAAAGGTTTAGACAATATGGCTACAACCTGATCATCAGTACAAAAGTAAACTATGAATATAACACCATCCTTGATAAGCTATCAAATGAAGTGCATATGAATCATGATGTTCTTTATTTGTTGATGGTCAACTAAGTTGCATGAAATGTGAATGAAACTTTAGTTATCACACCAAAGTATATATATGAAAAGGAAGAATTAGGAAGGTGAAATTTACTAACCCTCTAAGAGATGTGACACATATGGAATACTTGGGACAAGTGTGAGGGTATGTGTCAAATTTCTATGAAATGAGGAAACTAAACTAGTAATTAAAAATAGGACTACATGGTGTAGAAACTAGATAAAATATAACTATAGAGATGCATAAAGAGACTTTTCACACCAGCACCCCCTTAAGTGATACTTAGGGAGTCACTAAATGATGAGTCCCAACACCAAGGCCAAATGAATTACTCATGTACAAAAATAAAATTATCTAACAATGAAGTAAAGGAGAAAACCTAGTGAGGAAAAAAATCTATCTAAAAATGATTACTATATAAAAATGAAGGAGGAATAAAGAACCCCAAGGAAATATTCCTTTACCTCAAGAAACTAGTGTCACAAAAGATAGAGAAGCGACACTAATTTTTTTTTAAGATTTATACAACTTGATCCTAACTACATAAATATTGTAAGAATAGAACAACATCTTGAATAAGTTGTTGAATGAAGTTCATATTAATCTTGATGTGCTTTTTCTACTCATTGTCAACTAAGTTATGTTAAATTTTAATGGTACTTTAACTATCACACTAAAATATATATATGACGTGGAGGAAGTAGGAAGGTGAAATAAAAATACTAACCCTCTAAGAGATGTGACAGATGTAGAACATTTGGAAAAAATATGAGGACATGTGTCAATTTTTAATGAAGTGTGGTAAACAACTAAACTAATAAGTGAAATTAAGCTAGTGTGAATAGGAATACTAGGTGTAGAAACTAGATAAAATATTACTAGGCACATAGAGAAAATTTTCACACTAATCCCCCATTTAATTGATCCTTGGGGATTAATTCACTAAAACATGAGTCTTGAAAACAAGTTTGTAAAATATAAAAAATCTCTTACAAATATCTAGTAAAGGATAAAACTCAATGATCCTAGATCCAAAGCATAACTAGATACAAAAGGAAGGAGGACTCAAGACCCCCAAGGATAACTTCCTTCACCCCAAGAAACTAGGAAAACACAAGATAATGAGGAAATGATAAAGGTTTAGTGAAAATGTTTGTAACTTTATCCTCAATATGAAAACATTCTAAGGATAAAATACCATATTGGATAAGATGTTGAATGAACTACATATGAATCTAGATGTGATTTATATTCTTATGCTCAAATTGGTTGCATGAAATGTAAATGACAGTTTGGTTATCACACCAAAATATATATAGGAAAAATTGAAGTTATAAGGTGAAAGAGAAAGAATGGAAAATTATCAAAGAGATGCGATGAATGTAGAAAACTTGGTACAAGTGTGATAGGATGTTTAAATTTTCTATTAAATGAGAAAGCTAAAATACTAAGTGAACTTAAACTATTGTGAATAGGACTGTTAGTTGTAGGAACTAGATAAGAGATATAACTAGATGCATAATGACACTTTTCACACTAACACCAAAATTTAAGTGATAATTGGGGAGTATATTGAACTAAAATATGAGTCCTAAAAACATGTCTTGATGAGGTATTCATGTATAAAATAAAATTCTATCACATACAAAGTAAAGGAGAAAACCTATTGCAAAAAATCTCCTCTCCAAAATAATAGAACTATATACAAAGCAAGGAGGACTCAAGAACCCCCAAGGATAAATTATTTCACCTCATGCAACTATTGCAATGTAATATAGCAAGGTAATGCTAAGGGTTTAGTAAACATGTATACAAATATATCCTTAGTACAAAATAATCTAAAGATAGAAAAACACCTTGGATAAGTTGTTGAATAAAAATCATATTAATCTTGATGTGATTTTTATACTAATTCTTGTAGCATCAAAAATTGTCACCTTTCACAATTTCACATTAGGTTTAGCTCCCCCTTATGTGCTTGGAGCTAATTATGTACTAATTTCCAATTTTATAAACAATCTTTGAAAATAAAACATGGGAAACCAAATTATGCATTCAATATTTTTCCCCAAACACTTTTGATTCCAAACAAGCAAGAATCTAGTTTTTGGATCCAAATTTGAATATGTCGATGTCGATAATTTATTATTTTATTTTCCAATTTCAATTGATGGCTATTGGCATTTGGTTTTTGGGAAATTAGAAGAAATACATATAAATACAAATAATTTTCATAATTTTAATCCTATCATGATTAAGAAAGCAATTGTCAATATTACATAAGAAATCAAGAGAATTTTTTAAAAGACTATTGCAAAATTTCATCATTCAAGAATCATGTCATATGTTATTGAGTTTGTATTCATGTTTGTATGCATTTTTTTATGTCTACTAATACTTGTGGGTGATCAAAAAAATTCAAGTCGAGCAACAATTGAACCTTGAAGGTGATGAGTGTGACTTCTTTCCATCAAGGAGATCATATCTCAGTCATGAGTTATAGTGTACACTTTTCAATTAATTAATTATTTATTATTAGCCTCTATCCAACCAAGGATACACTCTCTTTTATATCATAATTTTCTATTGTAGAGGTAGAAATACCAACACAAGGTTTGAATTAGGTAAGCCCCTCTATGACACAACTCATCCTTTCCTTTTGTGTGTGCCAATTATAGATCTAAATTGAGTTGCAGGAAGATTGAAGTCTATTTGTTCATTCATACATTTAAAGGAAGTTCTAACAACAACTTTCAAATAATATAAACTATAGGCAAGTGACCTTAGTCCTGTGAAATAAAATCTTAAAAAAGGAGATCATAATGGGGTGAATTATGCCCTAGACTAGCTATTTCGACCCAAAATTATTATCATAGGTGTACAATATTCAACCGCTATAAGATCTGCTTTCATTTTTTGTCAATTAAATTTCCTTAGTAAAAAAAAATTGTATTTTCATATTAGGTTTTGAAGTCAAATTAATTTAAAATAATCCACAATTATTTCAATCAATTTCCAATGCTATAACAAACTAGATCTAAGGAATATTGACTCTCCTCTTGGGTTTTAGCCAATCTCATGCCCTTGTTGATCTAGCTTTTAATGTTTGTTGGAAAATGATAGATCTTAGTGAGCTATACAATAGTCCTAAGATCCATTTTTCACCATTAAACATTTTGGTGAGCTTGAATTATCATACACTTGCAATTTTCTAATTTTCATTACATAAATTCTAAAAATTGATTCAAAACCTAGGTGTTTTGAAGATCTGGTATTTTCAAAACTATGCATTTGCATTATTTGTTGATCATTCACTAAAAGAAAAAATGCAAATGATTTGAATTAAATTGCATAATTTTAAATCTAATTTTTCCTTGTTAGGTTTTAGATTTGTTTTATTTTCATTGAGAAATTTTATTGCAATATTATTTTGTCATTTATGCATGCATATTTTAGTGAAAAACATTGAAAAAGTGAAGTAATTGTTTAGTATTTTCATTCCAAAAGATCACAAGAATTGATTTTCTATACTTTTTTGAAAAACTCAGTCAATTACAATATTCAATTTCTAAAAATTATCATTAAACATACTCAATTGCATTAAAATATCAAAAATTGGATGCATACATGTGCTTCATATAGAAACATTAGGTTTTTGTGCATTTCTAGAACATTGTTCACTTCCAAACCTAAACCTCTAAAACATAGGACCCTCAAATAATATAGGTGGTTTCTATATTTTGAATTTTATAAACACCTATCTAGTTGAGGGTACCCTTTTCTAGTCATTTTGGCTAAAAAATTCTACAAAAAAAATTGTCAGTGTTCTTTGTTCAAATATGAGCCCTGTTCTGGAAGTATTTTCTAAAAACTATCTAATTTTGTTGTTCATCACAAATTTTCCCTACTTCAATGCAATACCCCCTAGAAAAAGGAACAATAATGAGATGCTTTCTTTTTAAAAGTCCTTTTTTGGTATAGCAAAATATGGCTTATCTAAAAAAGTCTAGATTTCATGACTTGACAACTTGTAAGTTTTTAATCTATGAATGAACAAATAGCCTTTAATCTTTCTTCAACTAATTTTAGATGTATAAAATGCACACACAAGATGAGAGGAAAGGTTGTGCCATATAGGGGATTGCCTAAGTCAAAACTCGCGTCGATATTTCTACCTCCATAATGGAAAATTGTGATGAAAGAGAGTGTATCCTTGGTTGGATAGAGGATAATTGGTAAAAAAGTAATGAATTGACAACCTTGCTACAAATAACCTCTTAGAGCTAGTCTCCTTGATGGATTTAAGTCACACTCATCACCTTTAAGGATCAATTGTTTGTTGATTTGAATTGATTTGATCACCTACAAGTGTTGGTACACATAGACAAAATGCATGTAAACTTGAACATAAACTCACATGACATATGCAATGATGTTTGAATGAATAAACTATGTAATAGTATCAATAATTATACTCATGGCTTTCCTTGAATGAATTTTAGGACATTCAATCTACTCAAATAAATTGCCTTTTTGTTTATACGATTTCAAATAATAAAATAATTAGTATTTAAATGTAATTCTTCGAATTTTCCAAAAATTGAATATTAGTGGGCGAAAAATAAAATGAGAAATTAAAATAATAAAATTAAAAACATCAAAATATTCAAATTTGGAGCCAAAAATTTGTGTCTAGAGTGTTGGGTGCCCTAGACTAGATTCCTATTTTTTAGAATCAAAAGTACTGGGGGTAAAATATTAAATGCATAATTTGTTTTCCTATGTTTGATTTTCCAAGAATGTTTATAAATTGTGTAATTAATGCATAATTATGTCCAAGAACATAAGGGGGAGCTATACCTAGTGTGAAACTATCAAGGGTGATAGTTTTTGATGCTATAGTAACGATTCCCTAAGTTGGAAAATGTTATGGGATTGGATTTAAAATTCTTTTTAAACATGGATACAATAAAAACATGTAACAAGAAATTAAGGATCATGTGAAGTCTACATCTTACTTTTCTAAAAATGGCTTAGGCTTCTTGCCTTCATCTCTATCTTCATCCCATCTGCCACCATCTACTATAATTAAAACATCATGTGGTAAGCGGGCAATATTTTCTTCACAAGAGAAATTTTTTGTCTCCCGAACCTTTCTTAGAGAAAGAGTATATTTTTTTAGGCTTTTCAAATCCTATTTGATTACTCTTACTCCAACACATGAAATTTTTTATCCAATAATTATTTTTTCGCAAATCTTCTAGTGCATGGTCATTACACAAATAAATGCTGGGCCTTGAGTAGTAAAATACAAAAAACTTGTTGATTGTGGTGCTCTTCCATGTGTTGATGCACCTAGTCACTCTAAATAATAATGATCAGGTTCTTCTATGGTGTTGCCCATCACTATGTGGAATTTGTAGTTTTATGTGTTTGCTCATTCCCATTCAATGTGGTAGAATCTTAAGTGTAACTATATATTTTTCCATGGTAGCAACACAATAGTCTCTTCCATCGTTTTCCTTGTACATACACTTGGGGGGAAAGGATTACTAGTTTTGGGAGGTCAAATTTTAGTAATAAGGAGGTCAAAACTTAGCAATTTAATCAAGTTGTATCATCTTTATCTCTCCATCTCACTCATTGTTTGCCCCTTATTCTTTAGACCTCTCTCTCTCACTCACTATCTCCATCCATTTATCTAAATCTATCTCCCTTGAGCTCAAGAACTGCCTCTCTACTTGTCCTTCCTTCTCTCTCTATCTATCTATTTATCTCTCCCTCCCTCTACACTTCTCTCTCCCTCTCTAATTCTCTCTATCTCACTTTTCTCTCTCTCTCTCTCACACACACACATTTGCTACCTATTTTTCCCTCCCTCCTTCCCTTTAGAGAAAAATAGAGAGGGAAGGAGAGAGTGAAAAAGAGAGAGGTGAGATAGATAAAAGTGGAGAGGGAAGGAGAGGGAAAGAGGGAGGAAGGGAGCGGTAGAGAGGGTTAGGTGATATAGTGATAAGTTGAGATGGAAGGAGGAAGGGAGAGAAATTGAGAGATAGAGAGGGAAGTAGGAAGGGGGAGAGAGATCCAACGAAGTAGATAGGGAAAGAGATAGGAGGGAAATGGGATGGAGGGGATAGAGAGGGATAGGTGAGATAGATTTACATAGGGAGAGAGGTGGGATAGAGAGAATTAGAGAAGGGGGGAGAGAGCAAGAGAAAGTGAGAGAGAGGGGGGAGAGGTAAAGAGAAATGATGAGATAGAAAGGTGATATAGAGAGATGTAGATAGGTAAGGAGGAAGGTGACGAGATTGAGAGAAAAAGGGAAGGAGGGGGGAGAGTTATGGAGGGAGATAGAGAGGTAGAGAGGGATATGTGAGATGGAGAGAAGTAGAGAGGGAAGGATGAAGGTGGGGATATTGAGAGAGAGAGGGAGGGAGACGTAGAGAGGGAAAGAGAGAAATTTAGAGAGTAAATGGAGAAGGGGAGAGAGAGGGGAGGTAGGGAGGGAGATAAGTGACATAGATAGAAGTAGAGAGGTAAGGGGGGAGAGAGAGAGAGAGAGAGAGAGATAGAGAGAGAGAGAGAGAGAGAGAGAGAGATGGATGGAGAGGTAGGTAGAGACAGGAGGAGGAGAAATAAATAGTAGTAGAGAGGGAAGGAAAAATGGAGGGATATGTATGGAGGGAGAGAGAGGAAGGTGAGAGGTAGGTGAGAGAGAGAGGGAAGGAGAGAGTGAGGGAGAGGTATGGGGGAGAGAGAGAGAGAGATGAGATAGATGTTAGGAAATTGTGTCCCAACCTTGCAATTATATAAGGTTTATTATTTATAGGATATATATTTCCTAGTTACATTGATAGGTGTATACATTGGGAGCACAAGAGAAAAATGTGAGCATGTTAACAAAAACTCTTAAATGGATGACATACATTAAATAATGATATATTGTAAATCTAGAAAATTCACTATTAGGTTTTCTATCTAATGGTCGATATTTTGTTGGCTTATCTTTCCCTAGAAGGAAACCCTATTTTATGAGGGTGTTGGACTAAATTTGGTGGTGGTGATGTATTCAGAGAGTTTGATAGTGATCATGTTATCTCTAGATGTTTGGTGGTGATACCAGTGTGAGAATATTGCTCTACAAGTATATTGTAATATTTTTAATTTTTGAATAATATATTTGGTGGCTTTTGGAGTGAGGGATTTTTCTCTCAAAATGGTTTTCCCCACATAAACCACTATGTTGTGGTATGCATGATATATATGTTTATTTCTATTTAAGTTTTTGTAACTATCATAAAGATCTATAAAGTTTTGCATTATTCTCCTCTCAAGATTAGTGTAGGAATTTGTTCCACTACCTTAAATTCCTTACAATAGAGAGAAACAAAACTCAGAGGGAGAGAGGGAGGGAGGGAGGGAGAAAGAAAAAGCTAGAGAGAGAGAGGGAGAGAGGAAATATAAAGATATAGATAGAGGGATTGATGGAGGGAGATAGAGAGAAGTAGAGAGGGAAGGAGGGAGAGAGGGAGAGATAAGTGAGATAGAGAGAGCCTAGTAATAGGAAGGGAGAGAGAGAGAGGGAGAAAGAGAGAGAGAGAAGGATGGATAAGTACAAAGGTAGTTCTTGAGCTCGAGAGAGAGAGTCAAATAAAGGGATGGAGCTAATGAGAGATAGTGTGAGAGAGAGAGAGGTCTAGAGTGTAAGGGATAAATAATGGGTGAGGGAGAGAGAGAAATATGATATAATTGTTGGAGATTTTTTGGTGTTTTCATTTATGTCAACCTCCAATATAGTCAGGGAGATTGTTGGAGATTATTGTACTATGTTGGGATTAGTGTTGTGATTTGATGTTAACCTCTAGTGTGGTGATGTTGAAACATGTTTGTGGTATTGATTAGGTGTTGTAGATTCTTTAGATATGTTGAGAAGGTTTTTATGGTGTTGATGATGTAGCTGGTTCACTTGGTTTCCAAGAGCTTTTGAGAAAAATTGAATAAAAGAGTGAGTACTATAATACAGGTGTGTTCAGTGTTGAGCTCCACATTTCTTCATGGTTGAAGATATGCTTGTGTGGTTTGTATGTGATGATCAAAGGTGGTCAGAGGTACTATATATATAGTTTTAGGTTTTGAATTATGTGGTAGTGTAAGTTGTTTTTGACAATGTGTTGCTTGTGAAGAAGGTTGTCTAGGAAACATAAGATTTCTCTGCATTTCTCTGCATTGAGGTTTCTTGTCTTGAATACTTGGGAACATGCTTAGATTTTTTGTATCGACCATTCCCTAAAGTATCTAGTGTTCAGTTGTTTCACAAGGTTGGTGAGTGACATGTATGTACATGGTAGTGTGGTTGGTTGCACACAATGATAGTGTTCTTCAATTTTAGGTGGTTGTTGTAGTATTACTAAATATTATGATAGTGTTCAAATATTATTAGATGTTGTGGAATTTTTCTATGTGGTCTACCTGGTATTTTTGGCCATGGAAAGACCTGTATAATGTTTCTTCTTAGTTTTACTGCAGGTTTTGCTAACCTATCATGCTAGTGCTAATTGTAGAGGTTTTTTATTGTTTGTGGGAGCATGTCATATATATTTGAGTCCTAGTTAACCCTTTGTGTGGTATACCTTCATTTATTTCCACCGTGGAAGTGTTTGGTACTGACCTATTTATTGGTTGCATGTTTGAGGTGAATACATTTCATTGAGGTTGACATGGAAATATTTTTTGAGGTTATGGAGGATATATAAGCAAGGTTAATTGTTGAAGAATCATGTGATTTGTTTTGTGGTGTGAAATGATGCAAATGTGATCAAATGTGTGATTTGAGTGCAAGATTAAACACCCAAGGCTACTAGATGTAATTAGCATAAGTTGTATACATTTTTAGCATGTTTGAAGTTGCTAGAGGTAGTGAGCCAAAGGTTATAGATGGTGCAGAGTTGTAGTGGTTGATTTTTTCTATTTCTCTAAGATAGTGAATCTCTTTGTAATAGTCTTCTTTTATTCTTCTTTCTTTCGAGTGTAGTGAGTCCTTTGGATAGTGAGCCATTCTTCTCTTTTGGGTAGTGATCCCTTCTGGTAGTGAGACTATTGTATTCGATGTTGCTATTCATATATATGTGAGCTAATCCTCACCATGGTTTTTCCCTGATTAGGGTTTTCCATGTAAATATGGTGTTGAATTTTTTTATGTTTCATTTGTTTAAATTATATTGATGATAATAAGGGTTTTATTGTTAATGAGGGTTTAAGGTTTTAATGTATAATTGATTCACCCCCTCTCAATTTTCACGTTTTTCCAACAATTGGTATTAGAGTTGTGGTTCCTTGGAAGAAGCTTAACCTCTTGAGGTAGATTCGGATGGTGTACAAGAAGGGTGTTAAAGATCCTATGTTTGATGGAATGAACTATGCTTACTGAAGAGCCAAAATAGAAGCCTTTCTTGTCTCTTTAGGGTTTGGAGTGTGGAATTTAGTTGAAATTGGATAACTATGCCTACTGATGGTTTGAAACTTGTGATGATGAGATCAAGGATTATGAGAATAATGGAAAGGAAATAAATTTTATCTTGAGTGGTCTTTTTGATTTTGAACTCAAAAAGCTGATGTGTCTCAAAACTGCTAAAGAGATCTAGATAGAGTTGGAGAGCATTTATGAAGGAGATGATAAGGTCAAGAAAGAAAATATGTGGAATTTCAAAGCTAAATTTGAAAACCTAAGGATGTAAAAAAGATGAAGACATTATAGCCTACATGCTCAGAGCCAAATGAAGTTTTTAATATCATCAATGGTATAGGTTGTAAGTTGGAAGAAAGACTATGAAGTTGTGAAAAAGGTATTGATAATTCTTCCTAAATATTACAATTATAAAGTTTATTTTATTAAGGAAGCTTAGAATTTGGATCAATATTATGGAGATTAGATGTTTGGTGCTTTAATTTCTTTTGAATTGAGAGAGTTTGTTCAAGATGCTACAAAGAAATAATTTTACTTTAAAGTTAGCATGGTAGAGAAGGATGATGAATTAAATCTTGATCATCTCGATGAGATGGAAGCAAATTTTGTAAGGATATTGAAAAAGGAAATAGGAAAATATAGAGGTAAGCTACCCTTTAAGTGTTTTAATTGTTGAAATATATGCCATTATACTTCTAAATTTCCAATAAAAGTTGCAAATGATAAACATAAGGATCATAAAGGAAAATCTATCAAGAAGAGTTATAATGTTGAAAAAGACAATGATGTATATGATGATGAGGAATAAGACTATATTAACGAGGATAATGATGAATGCTTGTTCATAGCTCTAAATGTGGAAACTAATTATACTAATCCTAAAAGATGTGTGAAGGAAAGTGCTTTGAAAAATAGGTCACAATATTGAAGGAACTATGTTGACTTCTTTTCATCCAAGAGAGGAGAGAAATTGTTAGATAATTGATAGTGGATTCTCAAATCATATGGCAGGTGACAAGAGTAAGTTTATTAAACTTCAGAAGTATGATGGTGGTCTTGTTGAGTTTGGTGATGATCCATCTACTATGATCTATGGAAAAGGTACAATAAACTTTGATGGAATGCATAAAATAGACGATGTTCTTTATGTCAAGGGTTTCAGACATAATCTTCTTAGTGTAGGAAAAATGTACAACAAAGAATACTATTTGGTGTTTTAGAATTATGGTTGTGAAATAGGAAAAGGAATCTTTAGAACTTTGGTTTCTCTAGGAACAAGGATAGAAGGAAAATGTAATCAGCTCAAAGGTGGTGGTGATAAGTGATTTATTTCACAAAATGATGAAATATAGCTATGACATAGAAGAATGGGTCACATTAAATTTGATAGCCTAGTGAAGATCAGTCCTACTAATGTTGTGAAAGATCTGCCAAGGATGAAAAAACCTATCAATGCAATCTACAAAGAGTGTCATTTTGGAAATAAAACAAAGAAAGGTTTAGAACTAAAGAACATTCTACCATAGGACCTTTGGAGTTGTTGCATACAAACCTATATGGAACTTGCAAAATAAGATCTCAAGGTGAAAGGAATTTCATGTTATTAGTAGATGATTATTCTAGAATGATTTGGGTAAAATTTCTCAAAGAAAAATCAGAGTCCCTAGATACTTTTAAAGCCTTTAAATCTATGGTTGAGAATGAAATGGATTAGAAAATCAATTGCTTGAGGTTTGACAGAGGTGGTGAGTTCACCACCAATGAGTTTAATGGTTTTTGTGAAGGTCATGGAATAAAGAGATAGTTATTATCTCCTAGGACTCCTTAGTAGAATGAAGTTGTGGAGAGGAAGAACAAGAAAGTTTAGGAAGTAGCAAGAACCATGATGATAGGAGAAAATCTACCAAATTTCTATTGGAGAGAAGCAATTCATACTATTGTATACATTCTTAATAGAGTACAAGAAATAGTTAATAGTTTAGAAGATTCATTATGATTTATGATATGGAAAACCTCATACTGTAAATTTTTTTTGAGTGTTTGGAAGCAAATTCTATATTAGGAGAGATGAATAAAACTTGGGAAATTTTGATGAAAGATCTGATGAAGGAATATTCCTTAGATACTCTAAAAAAGGAAAGGAATATAGATGTTATAACAAAAGGTTGAAGAAGATTGTTGAAAGCGAAAGTGTCAAAGTAGATGAACCACATCAAATATTTGTATTGATAGAAGGATATGAATCTAATGAAACCCCTAAAAAGGATGAAGAAGAAAAAGAAGATAAAAAAGGAGATAGTAATGGAAGAGGAAGAATCTCTAGAAAATATCCTTAAGACTCCTAAGTATGTGAAAAAGAATCTTTTTTAAGATCAAATCATGGTAGATAAGAGAAAAGGTGTGTAGAAAAGGAGAAAAGTTGATATGATGGAGGAATGGGTAAAATTTTATTTATTTTCAGAAGTAGAACCTAAAACAATAATTGAGGCATGTAAGGATGAGAATTATATCTAAGATATGGAAAAAGATTTGAGATAGATTGAGAAGATTCAGACTTTGGAATTGGTCCCAAGACCAACAAATAATAATGTGATAGGAACTAAACGGGTTTCCAGGAACAAACTGAATGAGGATGGAAAGATTGTTAGAAATAAGGCTACACTGGTCTGTAAGGGCTACTCACAAGTGGAAGGAATATATTTTGAAGAGAATTTTCCTTTGATGGTAAGAATGGAAATGATTAGAATGTTTTTTGGGTTTTCTCACATATAAAGACTTCAAGGTGTATTATATGGATGTCAAGTATACCTTCTTGAATGGTGAATTAGAAGAAGAGGTTTAAATTGAACAACCAGAAGGATTTCATTATTAGAGGATATTGATATGATTTGTAGATAAAAAAAAGGAATTGAATGGACTGAAACAAGCTCCTAGAGCTTGGTATGCAAGATTGGATAGATACTTGTTGCAATAGGGATTCAAAAAGGGTATTGTAGATAACAATATTTACTTCAAGGTTGAGAGAAATTAGATCCTAATTATGGTTGTGTATGTAGATGACATAATCTTTGGAGGAAATGAAGGTATGTGTAGGAGATTTTTAGAGTATATGCAAAAATATTTTGAGATTTCAATGTTTGGGGAGAAGAATTTCATGCTTGGGTTAAAAATCCATCAATCAGAAAAAGGCATTTTCATTTTCAAAGTATGTCAAGGAAATGATGAAGAAGTTTGGAATGAAGGATTCTAAACTAGTGTGTACTCCCATGGTTATTGGTTGCAAGTTGAGAAAAAATGATGAATCTCCTAAGAAAAATTAAAGCAAGTATAGATCAATGATTGATGGACTGCTATATCTTAATATTACTAGACCAGATATCATGCATGCTATATGTCTTATGGAAATATTTCAAGATCCCAGAGAATCACATGTGAAAATAGTCAAAAGGATATTCATATACTTGAAGGGCACTTTCGATTTTGGTCTACGGTATCTAGGGATACTATTTTCTCTAAGCTCTTATATAGATGCAAATTGAGAAGGTTGTGTAGATGATAGAAGAAGTACAAGTGGAGGTGATTTTTTTCTTAGAAGTAGGTTGGTTTCTTGGTTGAGTAAGAAGCATGATTCAATGACATTATCTATTGCCAAGGAAAAATATATTTTAGAAACATCATGTTGTACACAAGTGCTATGGATGAAATAGACATTAAAGGATATTAGAGTGTCATATGATAAACCTACTTCTATCTTATGTGATGTAATAAGTTTTATCAATATTTCAAAAAACCTAGTAATGAATTCAAGGACAACTTGGATATCTCTATCCAGTATCACTTTCTAAGAGAGAAAGTCACAGAGAATGAGGTGAAGCTAGAGTATGTTCCTACAAAGGATCAAGTTCGAGACATTTTCACAAAGGTTCTGTAGACACCTAAATTTGGACACTTAATTTATCCAAATTTATTCTCTTTCATCTAAACATCCCTTTATCTGCATTAATTAAGTAATATCACTATTATTTAATTAATCCCTCTAAAAGCTCTTCTAATCCCTAAGGTATCTTGTTAAATAATTAAATACCTTCCCCTTTTCATCAAATGAATTAAATAAATATCACATTTATTTAATTCCTCATATGTCACATCCTCCATCATTTTTATCTTATCCTAATCCATCTTCTAATCGCATCATTAGGGATGTGCACATGCCTAATCCCTGATTAGGATGTGTCACATCCTCCAACTTTTGCAGGTTGGCCTCTAATCTCTCTTAGCCACCTAACCTTCCTCTAACCCCTCATCAACTTGTCTAATCACCCCCTTTAGTCAACTCTCCCCATCCCCCAAGGAATTTTTAATTCCTTTTAATTCACCCTAGGCTCCTCTCTTCCCCATGTGAATTTTTAATTCACTTTTATTCCTCCTAGAATCCCCTTTTCCCATGCATCTTCTAGAACCTCTGACTTGTCACACCAAGTCACATGTGACAAATTCTCACCTTTTGGGAACCTTGTCTTATCCACTAGATTCTTTCAATCATTGTGAATATTTAATTCACTTTTATTCTCCCAAAGCTTTCCCCTTCCCCATGTGATCATTGAAAGGTCACATCAAGGTACTTGGAAGGTACTTGTCCTTCCTCCACATCATGTACCTCTCTTCCACATCACCAACACATCACCTCTCCCCTTGCCACATGTCAAGATGTGAAGGCTTGTGAGTTCTCAACTCACCATAGCCCTACATCTTGGCCATGTTGGGATCAATCTCAACTGTCCATTTCTTCTTGGAATTCTCAAAATTCCTATAAATACCCCCTCTTTTCTCTCATTTGGAGAGAGATCATTTTGCTAGCCAAACTCTTGCAATTTTGTTTCTCAATCTACACTTAGCCATTTGCATCCATTTGGTCCAACTATCTTGCATCTCACACTTCACATCTTGCATCTACTTGCCATCAAGGAGCATACATCTCATCTACAATCGAAGGGCCAACCAAAGAACAACTCTACAAGGTAAAAGGTTCCATTTTTATGTTGTTAAGTTCATCATTTGCCCAATCTTGAAGTGTAGGGTGTTGTTTAGTTGTTCTTTGCACTCTCTTTAGTTTGTTGCTCATATTTTAATGATTATTTTCCCCTATCACATTTCTGGCACACCTGGTGGGACCCACAAATGGGTCTTTTTCTTTCATGTTTGTTGTTTTTGGCATTTTCGCAGGTTCAAGTTACAGATTGGCGGACCTGACCTCTCTGGTGGCTGACCCGACCTCCATTGGCAGACTTGACCTCTCCGGTGGCGGACCTGACCTCTCTGGTGGCAGACCTGACCTGCGATGGCGGACCTGACCTCTCGAAGGTGAAATTTCAAGTTTTTACCAATTGTTCTTTGGTAAATTAGGCACATAGTTTAATTAGAGGGGTCAACAAACCTTGTTTGACGTGCTTGTGGAAGGCTATTTGACGTATCCAATCCCCTTGCCCCATTTGGTGATCCTGGGTGATGAGAAATTGTAACTTTCCAAGTCCTTTGAGTTACCCTATTTTCATTTTCTTAGTGGGACCTACTTGGGGATTTGATCACCCCAAGGGACGATTCCAACCATGCGTACCGACGGGGTATATAAAGGGGGGAGAGCGAAAGTTGTACCTCAATCCAACCACGTTGTAATTGGTGAACCGTCAGGATGACGTGAAGAGTTGGTCTGAGCCTTTAGTATCTCGCTAAGGTTCCTGACTCACGCTTGTAATGGGTTGGTGTTCACGGTTTGGACCTCACGTACCAGGTGTATATTGAGGACTCCTTAGCAACCATGTTCATCCTAGAGTAGAAGACTTTGTTGGCCATACCCATTTCTACTAATCTTAGGGTTGTGCTATCTGAATTGTCTTTCTCGTGCAAAACCATTCATTTTCAGTTTAGCCAAATCTTTTTATCAATGATTGCTATATTTTGGGTCCTTTGCCTTACTCATCCATCAAAAAATCAAGCGTAAACTTATCATTTGGCGGACTTGACCTTATCCTTTGGCAGACCTGCCCCCATCCTTTGGCGGACCTGACCTCATGCTGTGGCGGACCTAACCACATGCTATGGCGGACCTGGCCTCATGCTGTGGTGGACCTGACCTTCTACTTTTTCTTATTGGGGCCGCCATTTCCACACTATTTATATGATTGATTTCGTTCAAACGTAGTTCTTCTCATTTTTTCGTGCTATTTCCAACGACATATAACACTTCATACTTTTGAGCAACTTTTTCTCCTTGGGCGGACCTGACCATATGCTATGGTGGACCTGACCTCATGCTGTGGTGGACTTGACCTTCTGCTCTTTCTTCCCTGGGCCGCCATTTCCACACCGTTGATCCGATTGACTCTGTTCAAAAGCAATTCTGCTCATTTTTTTGTGCTCTTTCCAATGACATATACCACTCCCTACTTTTGAGAAGTTTCCCGGGACCCCTTTTTTCATGCTATGGTGGACCTCACCTTATCCTTTGGCAGACCTAACCCTAGTGGCAGACCTGACCTCTCCAGTGGTGGACCTGACCTTCTGGTGGCAGACCTGACCTCTCCGGTGGCGAACCTGACCTTGGTGGCGGACCTAACCTCTCCGGTGGCAGACCTGACCTCTCCGGTGGTGGACCTGACCCCGGTGGCAGACCTGACCTCATGCTGTGGCAGACCTGACCTTCTACTCTTTCTTCCCGGGGCCACCATTTCCACATCGTTTATCCAATTGACTCTGTTCAAAAGCAATTCTTCTCATTTTTTCGTGCTCTTTTCGATGACATATACCACTTCATACTATTGAGAAGTTGGCTGGGGCACCTTTTTCTTCCCCATCCACCTCCTCGAGGGGGGCATACCCTACCATTCTCATCCGTTTACTCGTTCTGAGTAAACATTCATCCATTTAACATATCCTTTCATCATTCTGAACTCTCGTTCTGTCATTTTGATCATCCGTTTACTCATTCCAAGTAAACGTTCATCCATTTAACACATCCTTTCATCATTCTGAACTCTCGTTCTATCATTTCGATCATCCTTTTACTCATTCTGAGTAAACATTCATCCATTTAACATATCCTTTCATCATTCCAAACTCTCGTTCTATCATTTCGATCATCTGTTTACTCATTCCGAGTAAACGTTCATCCATTTAACACATCCTTTCATCATTCTGAACTCTCGTTCTATCATTTCAATCATCCGTTTACTCATTCTGAGTAAACGTTCACCCATTTAACATATCCTTTCATCATTTTGAACTCTCGTTCTATCATTTCGATCATCCGTTTACTCGTTCTGAGTAAACATTCATCCATTTAACATATCCTTTCATCATTCCAAACTCTCGTTCTGTCATTTTGATCATCCATTTACTCATTTCGAGTAAACGTTCATCCTTTTAACACATCCTTTCATCATTCCGAACTCTCATTTTACTATTCCAATCATCCATTTACTCATTCCAAGTAAATGTTCATCCATTTAACATATCCTTTCATCATTCCGAACTCTCATTCTGTCATTTCACTCATCCGTTTACTCGTTTCGAGTAAACTCTCATCCATTTGACACATCCTTTCATCATTTTGAACTTTGCTCCTATCATTTTGATCATTCGTTTACTCATTCTGAGTAAACGTTCATCCATTTAACATATCCTTTCATCATTTTGAACTCTCGTTTTGTCATTTCGCTCATCCATTTACTCGTTGCAATCAATCATCTACTCGTTTTGAGTATTCATTCATCCATTTTTATCATTCATTCCTCCAATCAAATCATCCAAATCCCCTGAACTTCGTCTCAGGTTATTATCCAAATTGACCAAAGTATTTGATTTGATCATCATCATCAACATCCTCTTAGGATTGTCATCCATCCTAATTCAATCTTCATCATTGGCTCAATCAATCCATTTTCAATCTCAAAGTGGATTCAATGCCGCAATCGTTCATTCATCCTTTAATCTGATCAATCAACATCCTAAGTTACCTAGGGTAATCTTTGAATGGCGTTTAAAGTCCCTTTCGTCATCCTATCCAATTCATCAGTCGATCTTATCAATCATCAATCAATCCAATCCAATCGCATCCAATCGCATCCCTATCCAATCACCTTTGACCCAATCAATCTACTTCCATCTCGAAGTAGATTCGGTGTCGAGGTCATCCTTTAGTAATCAAATCTGATCATCAAAATCAATCTCATCGCATCATTTGATCATCCTAATCTGAGCTTAACCTAAAATTTCAGCTTGACCTTTAGTCTGTTCCCATCAAAAACCATCCTCCATCTCTTTCATCATTATGAGTCCTTATTCTCCATCAATAGTAGTCAAGGGAAACCCTAATTACGTCAACAATGATAATGAAAGTCTTGTTGATCAAGAGGTATACGACATAGATCCCTTTGACACTATCATTGCTAGTAAGCTTTCTCCACCCACATTCCAAAATCCAATCACCCCATCGAGTTATCCCATCATGTCTTCATCCATGCCTAACCACACTCCTTATGCTACCTTTGACAAGGGATGTCCATCATATCCATCATATCCTTCATCTACATCATCCCCTTATCCTAGTTTGTTGTCACAATAGCCCTATCTTGATCCCCCATCCACATCCTCTTATCCCAATCCTTCATCCACAGGTACCCACTGCCCTAATCTTCCATACCAATCCACTCAACCTAATCCTACATTCACACCTTCCTATCCTAGTCAAACACACCCATCAACTTACCCTAATCCAACATCTGCATCTCCCTATATTAATCCAACACCTGCATCTTCCCATCCTAATCCACCATCCCAATACCTTTTTACAACACGCTGCCCATATCTTCTACCAACGATCCACCGTCCATGTCATCCCATCCTAATTCCCCATGCCCATATCCTTACCTTAACCCTCCATCCAGTCTTAATCTTCCATCTAATACCTAGTCCACTAATCCATAAACCTTCATCCACTCCCACCTCGCCATCTCAGCCTAGCGTATTCAAGTTTCTCCAAGGACTTATAACAAAGGAAACATCCCCCACTCCACACATTGCAGTCGTGGAACCATGCCATCCCAACCCATCATCCATGGTTGCTAGTGACAAGACCCTTCTCCATCCAACACCTATCATTGATGATACCATCACATCCTCTAAATCCACTGAGTCCCCATCTCCTACCATCACATCTACCAAATCCATTGAACACCCACCCCCTACTTCAAGAGTCGTCAAACCTATCGACGACACCCAATCCAATCCACTTCTTCCACTCCTAGTATCCATTCCCAAGAATATTTTGAATCCTCCATCCTTCCGTCTTCCCCACTTGAAGAGTCCCCCCAAGACTCCATTATCATGCCTCCCGCACATGATGAGTCATGCCAAGAGTCTGATCCAAAGCATGCTGACATATCCCCTTCTCCAAAACAAGATCCTACCATCCCATCTAGTCCATCTCAAGATCACAGTCACCCATCCATTACATCCTATGATCCCCTCTTCATTCAAGATTCCACTGCTCCATCTCCATCTCCATCGCATGATCCCACTACCACAAATCCAGATCCTATCATATCCCCTGATCCCTCTCTTGATACCACCCATCCAAATGATGCTATCCCATCATCTCTCTCTCATGATCCCCCATCATCGCCTAAAATTTCTATCCCCACGCCGCTTGCATATCCCCTTGGTACCCTCACATTCTTCCATGGTGGCCTCCTTACAGAAGAAAAGCATAGTGTATTTATGACCCATCATCCCCCACCTAATAATGGACTCGCATCATGTTTTCAGAATAACAAAAATCCTATCATGGATCGAATGCTCAAGAACATGAACTATCAAGGAAAAGGTCTAGGCCTTCACGAGCAAGGTATTTTAGAGCCCATCCAAATCAAAGAACAAATCTGCATGCAAGGTCTTGGATCTATTCCCCAAGACTCACAATCTAAACGCATTGGTACAACCTATAGACATCCTCAACGAGCCTTTTCCAAAAGAAATGTCGGCTCTTCCCATCGCTCCACCAAATCATATGCCACAATCCCTCCTCCTCTATCGTATCACTTCAAAACAACCATCCATATTCCTCCTTCATCTGCTCAATCCATCTTGGGTCCTTACATCCCTCCATCCACCATATCCCATCCTTCATCTACTCCATCCATCTTGGGTTCTTATGTCCCTCCACCCACTCCATTTACTTTGGGTCCATATATCCCAAAATCACCTCCTCCATCTCATCCTTTTATCCATCCAACACCTATCCATATCATCCATCATAAACATCCTAATCAGGATCAACAAAGGCACATACCTACACATTCTCCATCTACACATAATCCTCATAATCCTCCCTCCATCACTCCACATTATCCATCTTCTCACACCCATCCCATTGCTAGTACGAGCACTTTGGATGCCAGAGGAAAAATACATCAATCTAAACACCCACATGAATCTAAAGCTTCCCATGTCCCCTCTAAAAGACATGGTAAAGAAAAGAAAAACAAAATCCAAAATCAAAATCAAATCTATAGCTCACAAAGAGCCACCAAAGAAAAGATAAAAATTGTGTGGATCCCAAAGAAAAAATACGCAATGCCATTAAATGAAAAATCTATAAGAACATCCAAAGTTGCTAATCCAAAAGCTAACCATACCCACCTTTCATCTCCTAAGTCTATTTTGGGTCCCTATGTCCCAAAATTCACTATTTCATCTCCTCCATTATCCCCACATTCTCCATCCATCACCATATGTGCCAATGTTGGTCCTGAACTCACCACCCCATCACACATCCACCCCATCATTCTATCCATACCCATTCCAGCATCCCATTCATTACCCCACATATCTCCCCCATCAAATCCCTCTCATTCATCCTTTTGCATAATCCATTTCTCCTAATAAGGTTGTACCAACATCCAACAGTCAATTCAAACATGAGCTCTTAATACCTCGTATGGAACTTGATGCTTGAGTCCTTCATCCATATCCTTATTGCATGTCTTCTAAAAAATCAAAAAAATCAAAAAAAAAAATCAAAATCCAAAAATAGTAAAGAAAAATAAATTCATCCTATGGTGAAAACCACTCTTTAGTGGCGCCTTGGATAAGTACTATGATGAAAACCTGGCAAACAGGCGTCATGCGTAAATCCCCATCTGCACTCGGGGGTAGCTTCCTAATATGTGATCCCTCCATCCGCTATGCTTCTTGCTATGCTTCCAGCTATGCACCCGTCTTCCTCTTATACATCCTTTTCATTCATCCCCTCCATCCTACCTATCGCAACATCCTTCTTGGCATATCTCATTTATCCCAATCCTTCCATCCTCCATGTGATCTTGATAACAATGGGGCAAACATATAAGCATGATTTGGACACCTCTTAGCATACATTCCCCTCATCTGCACACTATCCCAACTGTCATTCGCACTCGTCTACCTTCCTTATCCATCTGTCATGCTACCCTCAATCTCCCTTCTTTATCCATGCATCCTATCTTCATCCATCTCACTCCTTTATTTTCCTATCCTTCTCTATTGCATCCTTCATGCCTCCTCACACTTGGCATATCTAGAGTGGGGGCATCTATCTTCCTTTGTGATATAGTCCTTGGAGACATCATTCATTCCATCAAAGCAATCCCTTCCATTTCCCTATCCTTATCTCCTTATTGATATATCCATCTCCCCATCCTTATCTTCCCATCCCTCCACACAATCCTTATATCCCTCTCCCCATCCTTATCTTCCTATCCTTCCATCATGGCATCCATTTTCATCTATCCAACTAGTCTTTTTCATCTCCAAATCCTTATCTTCCTATCCATCAATCCAATAAATCTTTTTCATCTCCCAATCCTCATCTCTTTCTCCTCATCCCATCTTATAATCCCTTGTCATTAGTATCTCTACATCATATCATCCTCCCAATTCATCTTTTGATGATTTGAATAACTATCCCATCCCTGAGCTTTGTGTCATCACCATCCTTTGATCCAATCCCACAGGTCTATCTTGTCCCATCATGTCAGTCCAATCATTTTTATCTAGGGTTATCTCATCATCTTTTATCCATCACTTGTCTTTGACCTTTCGTCGAACTACATTACCCCTGCGCTTTCACGTAGGAAAGGTCGATCATTTGATCTGCCCCTGGGGTTCCATCATCGATCTTCATTGTCCACTTTGTCCCTTTATCACCTATCATCAATCTTTCTACTTTGTCCATCTGATCCTTTATCATCTATCATCAATCTTCATATCTTTTTCCTATTTTTCTGTCCCATCTTTATCATCCATCGAGGTCTCCTATCTTGTGTCATGTCTCTCATGTCATGTCGTCAAGCTATGCCCTTATCTAGCTGGATCTTAACAAATGAGATTCACTTGTATCGTCAAATCCAATCAGTTCTGAATATACTGCGTCATATCAATCTTTTAATTTAGTATCCATCATCTGTCTCAATAGGATGCATCCTTCCTAACAGACCTCATCAATCCCATCCATCCCCTTGATTGATCCTATGGCAAAGGACATTTGAAATTGATTGCGATCTTTTGATGCTTTTGGATTTTGCTTATCATTTGAGCTTCCTATCATCACTTGTCATCGTTGCCTTGATCCATCATATCATGGTGTGCTTTGACTCGTCAACATAGGGGTGTATCTTGATCTTTTCTTTGTCTTCTCAGTTGTCCCACGTAGTACCCACCAAGATCCCTAAGGTCTTGTGTTACGCTAGGGCATCCTTGTGTGCTTATGGTTATCCCAATACCTAGCCTAACCAAGGTCACCATGACTTTGGGGTGTTGGGATAGCCTTCTTGTTTGTTATGTTTGTTTTATGGATTAGACACTAATCCGCCTTGGTTCTTCATACTTTGCCATCTTCTGTCTTATGCTATAGCAACAATCAGTGCTCCAATGATGGCAAATTGCATTTGGATTTCATTTCCTCTTCATCCTCTCTTCTATCAACATCCCCCCATCTGCTCATCCTTCATCACGCTCCCCTCCCAATCTTCCATCACATTGCATCATCTTCTTCAACTCCCCTTGCATCATCTCATCCATTTTGAGAGCCCACCTATGTTCTCTTGAACCCACATGTCCTCTCGAGGGGGCATCCTTCATCCCTAATTTTCATCATCTTTTTCCCTTCCTAATCATTCAAAGGAATGACTGGGGCATCTTTCCCAATCTAACCATATTCTTCTAGGTTCTATGTTTTAATATTCTTTGAAATGATGCTACTTCATAACACCATCTCAAAGAGGGGCAAAATGTAGACACCTAAATTTGGACACTTAATTTATCCAAATTTATCCTTTTTCATCTAAACATCCCTTTATCCGCATTAATTAAGTAATATCACTATTATTTAATTAATCCCTCTAAAAGCTCTTCTAATCCCTAAGGTATCTAGTTAAATAATTAAATACCTTCCCCTTTTCATCAAATGAATTAAATAAATATCACATTTATTTAATTCCTCATATGTCACATCCTCCATCATTTTTATCTTATCCTAATCCATCTTCTAATCGCATCATTAGGGATGTGCACATGCCTAATCCCTGATTAGGATGTGTCACATCCTCCAACTTTTGCAAGTTGGCCTCTAATCTCTCTTAGCCACCTAACCTTCCTCTAACCCCTCATCAACTTGTCTAATCACCCCCTTTAGTCAACTCTCCCCATCCCCCAAGGAATTTTTAATTCCTTTTAATTCACCCTAGGCTCCTCTCTTCCCCATGTGAATTTTTAATTCACTTTTATTCCTCCTAGAATCCCCTTTTCCCATGCATCTTCTAGAACCTCTGACTTGTCACACCAAGTCACATGTGACAAATTCCCACCTTTTGGGAACCTTGTCTTATCCACTAGATTCTTTCAATCATTGTGAATATTTAATTCACTTTTATTCTCCCAAAGCTTTCCCCTTCCCCATGTGATCATTGAAAGGTCACATCAAGGTACTTGGAAGGTACTTGTCCTTCCTCCACATCATGTACCTCTCTTCCACATCACCAACACATCACCTCTCCCCTTGCCACATGTCAAGATGTGAGGGCTTGTGGGTTCTCAACTCACCATAGCCCTACATCTTGGCCATGTTGGGATCAATCTCAACTGTCCATTTCTTCTTGGAATTCTCAAAATTCCTATAAATACCCCCTCTTTTCTCTCATTTGGAGAGAGATCACACTTCACATCTTGCATCTACTTTCCATCAAAGAGCATACATCTCATCTACAATCGAAGGGCCAACCAAAGAACAACTCTACAAGGTAAAAGGTTCCATTTTTATGTTGTTAAGTTCATCATTTGCCCAATCTTGAAGTGTAGGGTGTTGTTTAGTTGTTATTTTCACTCTCTTTAGTTTGTTGCTCATATTTTAACGATTATTTTCCCCTATCATAGGTTCTTCCAAAAGATATAATTGAGTATCTCTAGAAGATGTTAGAGGTTATTACACCTCCTTTCAAATATATGCATAAGGGTGGGAATTTTTCTTGGAGAGAATTTCAAGATACATTCTTTGTCCTCGACTAATGAAAGCTACCTCTCAAGGGAGTAGGTAGTGGTGTGTTTTAATTGGTGTAATCAAGAGGAGCATATCTTGTACCCTAAGGAGGTGTAAGTGGAGAGAGAGAGAGTACAAAGAAAGTAGTGTGTTGGTGTTTACTAAAGTGAATCTTTCAAGTGATATCAAAGGGAGAGATTGTCGCCCTTTGACATTGATGTTAAAGGGAGAGAGAGATTGAAGTCTAAAAAATTCCTCTAGTAAGGGGGAGAAAAATGAAGGAAAGAGAAAGAGAGAAAGAAGTCTAATAAAGTGGTAGAAGTGTAAGGAATGTCCTAGTAAGGGAGATAGACTAAAGTAAGGGGGATATTTGTCTGAGTGTTGGAGTTGCATATAACTATGATTCTTCTAATTGATGGTTTTTTGGAGCTAGTGTTTGGGTATGTGTAGGATCATGATGGACCAAAAAGTGGCGATATGATGGATATGTGTAGGGTATGTGGTTAGCGACTTTTTTTTAACCCAAATTTGATGAAATAAAAATGGTTTTTAAAGGAGATTCTTAGCTTTCCACCAATATAAATTATTCTTTACTTTGAATTCAATAAATAATTATTATTCATTTTCTATTTGAATTACAACTAAAGTTCTGATTGATAGGTTGATTGAA
Organism: Sequoia sempervirens; assembly: GCA_007258455.2. Lineage (NCBI taxonomy): Eukaryota > Viridiplantae > Streptophyta > Pinopsida > Cupressales > Cupressaceae > Sequoia > Sequoia sempervirens. The sequence goes on from VDFB02290948.1 coordinate 34,461, forward strand.
AAACATCTATAGCTTTCAAACGGTATCACATTTTTTGAATCCGCAACATGCCTCACATTCTATACTTCACATACTATAGTATTAAAAAAATAAAAATTGAATTTCATGAAGTTTTGACCAAGTTAAGGTGGTCAAACATACAAGTTTTAATATTTTTAAAAAGTTGTAATAAAAAATCCATAATTCATTATTTACTTTGAAAAAAATTATTAAAAAATATGCATCACATTGGAACGTGAGTCCTCTACTTATATCTAAAATATTATAAAAAAATATTAGCATTTTATTGTGGTTAGGGTGGTAAGACAGACACCTACTTATTTTTTCCCTGAAATTTATGTACTACTACATTGAAATTTCAAATTTTCACCAAATAGATTGTTTTTAAAAATAAACCTAGTAGTTTAAAAACTACATTCAATTTTCTATTGATTCTATTCTTACATATTTTTGAAATAATATACGTCAATTTTCCTAACTCTTATTTTTTTGAAATTTTTGCCACTTTAGGGCCTTTTTTTTTCAATGAAGATCCTAACACATACCCATTTCCATCAATGGAAAAGGAGGATATTGTTAGAGATTTGTTGGTGTTGTCATTGATGTCAACCTCTAGTATGGTTAGGGAGATTGTTGCACTATTTTGGCATTAGTGTTGTAATTTGATGTCAACCTCTAGTGTGGTTATGTTGAGAAGTGTTGTATTTAGTAGGTGTTTAGATGTTGGAGATATGTTGAGTAGGTGTTTGTTGTGTTGCTGATGTAGCTAGTTCACTTGGTTTGCAAGTACTTTTGAGAAAAAATGAATAAATGAGTGTTTAGTGTGACATCTAGGTGTGTTTAGTGTTGTACTCCACATTTCTTCATGGTTGAAGATATGCTTTTGAAATTTGTATGTGATGATCAGATGTGTTTAGAGATTAGATATATCCAAAGTTTTTAGTTTTGGATCATGCAACAGTGGAATTTTTGTTTGACAATATGTTGCATGTGTTGAAGGTTGTTTGGGATAAATGATATTTCTTTGCATTGAGGTTTCTTGTCTTACATATTTTGGGATGTGCTTAGATTGCTTATATCTATCTTTCCCTTGAGTATTTGGTGTTCATTTATTTCAAAAATTTAGTGAGTGAGATGTATGTCTATGGAAGTATGGCTAGCTATGCAGAATGAAAGTGTCCTTCAATTTCAAGTGGCTATGACTATATTGCTCAATATTTTGATGCTATTAGAATATTCTTAGATTTTGTGGAATGTTCCAACATGGTTTGTGTGGTATTTCCAAACTTGGAAAGGCATGTAAGTTATTTATTTTTAGTGTTAGTGCAAGTTCAGTTGACCTAGCATGATAGCACTAGTTGCAAATGTTGTTTGTTGTTTGTGGGAGTGTCTTAGTGTAGATTTGGTTCCTAGTTAACCCTTGGTGTTTTTTTCCTTCAATTCTTTCCACTACAGAATATTTTGGTGCCAACCTATTTAGTGATTGTACATTTGAGGTGCATAGCTTTCATTGAGGTTGATGGAGAGAGTTTTTAAGGTTGTGGAGGATATATAAGCAAGGTTAATTATTGTAGAAGTTTGTGATGTGTGGTGTGGTACGAAATGATGCAAATGTGATCAAGTGTGGTGATCTAAGTGTGAGCTTAAATTCCTAAGGCTACCAGACTAGTGAGCAAAAGGTGTCTACATTTTTAGTGTGCTTGAAGTTGATGGTGGTAGTGATCCAAAGGTTACATATGGTATAGAGTTATAACTTGGTGGATTTTTCCTATTACTCTAAGATAGATAATCTCTCTATAGTAGTCTTCTTCTATTCTTCTTTCTTTTAGATAGTGATTCCTTTGGGTAGTGAGCCATTCTTCTTTTTTGAATAGTGATCCCTTCTAACAATGACCCAATTATATTTGGTGTTTCTATTCATATATATGTGAGCTAATCCTCACTGTGGTTTTCCATGATTAGGTTTTTCAATGTAAATATAGTGTTCTCTTGTGTATGGTGTTTAATTTGTTTATGTTTCATTTTTTGTACATTATACTGATATGATAATAAGGCTTTGATGGTTAATGAGGGTTTAAGGTTTTAATGTACAACTAACTCACCCCCCTCTTAGTTGTCCTTTGTGTCTAACAATACTATTTTTTATTACTAAAAGTTTACCTTTGAATTATTGAAATTAGATATGATGATTACTAAAATTTGACTAAGTCTAAAAAATTATAAGATCTAAAAACTAGGATTTTAATTATAACTCCTAAATATCCAAAACCACTCACAAACATCCTGAAACTATATATATGAAATATAATTTAAATTAGAAGAAAGTAAATTGATGAAGAGTAGGGCTGGACAACTACAAAAAATCCTCTAAAAAGAAAACTTTCAATTTCTAAACATTCACATGATGGGTTTTCATCAATTAGGCCTCAATCTCCTAGTAGTACTTCAGATTTACTAAAATGGGCACAACGTCCCAGGAAGAATTTATCCCCAAAAGAAAAACCAATAATTCGATAGGCCTTTTTGGCTTTATTCAACATATGAAGAAATCAGATATGGTTACTTTGGAAGGAAATGTTCAAAACTTGACTATTCTACTCTTGACTAGACTTGAAGTGGAGCAGCAAATTCATGCTTATTGGTCATAACTATCAAACCAAACTTGATACAAAATATAAAAAAAGTTATAGACACCCATTTGGGATTTATAAAATATACTAAGAATTAGGGTAGTGTTGTTTTGGAACACAAAACTCAAATTTTGAGTGTTCTCCCTAAAATTAGGCTTACTAGTGTTTTAGACTTCTTTCAGTAAAATGGACACAACTTGCTAGAAACTTGATGAAATTACATGAAACAAATGTCAATACACACTAGATTCACAAATATACCAAAAAAAATGATTTGGAGTTAGTATTGGATCGTGCAAATCCATACTACATCAAAGAACAAGGAAATGTTCAGAAAAACAAAAAATAGAGTTATTTTTATTGCTTGAACTTCCCAAACTTCAATCACAACCCCCTCCAACCATATCTTCAATCATACAAATCCTTTTAAGACATTTACAACAATTTTACAATGGTTCTCAACAAACTTTTTAACTTACAACCATTTAAATTCCCTTATTTACAACTTATGACTCTTCATATTCCATGTTTTTGCAACTTTTACAACATTGACAACATTTTGCAAAATTGACAACTTGTGCAACTTGACCCACCAACACTCCTAACAACTTAATATGGACTCAAAAAAATATAAAATTGTCTTAGAAGACCTTATTACATGAGAAAACCAAAACAAAAAAAATAAAATGACACTTTTACCTATAAAAGGCATGAACTTAAGGGTGCCCTTACACCATACTCCCAGGGAAGAAAAGAACTAAAACTCCTTTTGAGTTGAGGTCTGTAGCATGAGAACTATGCTTGAAACCTCTTTTTCATGTTTTCAAATCACTCTACATTATCTCTGAAATAGTCTCATGTTGGTTTCATCTTGATTGTAGGTTTCTTGAATATTTGACAAAGATGTTTGAACTTGTCAATATAAACATGTCCTCCATTTACACCTCTAAATCCTTCTTTCAACAATGCTTTAACAACTAAAAAAATAGCTCTATATTGTATATATGAAGCATCAAACTCAAGTTGATTCATTTCTTGAACTTGAAGGGACTAAAATCCACTTACAATTGTTGATAACCCTTGACAAAACATCTGACAGGTATATAGACTATGCTGCAACTCACGTTCCAGAGATTTTTGTCCAACGTTTTTCTTAGATGCATGTTGCTCTTCCTTCATCAATGAAGATTTTTCAATGTATTTTTTTTCTATCATCTCTTGCATTCTTCTCTTCTAAATTATTTTCTTGATAGACCACTTTACCTTCTTCATTATTGGTAAATTCTAACCCATTTCTTGTTTTGCTCTCTCAAGGAGCTACTACATTTCAAGTTCCATTATTCTTTCCATTTCTTCTTGAATTTCTTTCATTTTCTTAAGGATTACCTCAAATCTATTATCTCTTGTTGTACATTCATATGTTCTTCCTTCTCATTTTTTTTCTTCATCTCACTTTTCTCTTTTTATTTCCCTTATTTCTTGCTTGCTGCATCTTGAAACATAGATTTTGGGAACCCAAATGTTGGCTCTTGCACTTCTAGTGGTTTTCACCTAAAAGGAGAGATATTTAGGTCCAAAATGATTATGTAACACTCAAATTAAGATGTGTGCAATGTTGTATGATGTAAATTAACTTAACTAAATGAAATAAATTAATTAAGATGAACTGAAATGAATGCAAAAGTGCAAATTAAGCTATATTTGAAAACACATTGTGATATGTAAACAACAATGAAAATGAAGAAATTATGAAGAACATAAGGTATAGAGGTAAATCTAAGTGTAGTTGGATGATTTGTGATCTTTCTAGAATTTCTAGGATGGCGGGGAAATTTACTAATTTTTCATAGTGGGACTCATTCGCCCAAAGTGGCAAATCAGTCCTCTTATTGATTTCTATATGTCAGGATTTGAAATCTAACAAAACTCAAGTTTTCAGTCCTAAGGTGGCACTCATTCACCATAGGTGGCGAATCAGTCCTCTCCCAAATTTTTGAAAAACCAAGAGACAACTCTACAACACTAGATTTGGGAATGTCTGCTTGTTGGGTTGGCGAAGTCAAATCTATAGAAAATAGACAAATAAGTCTCTCCAAGCTTGAATTTGATTTATGTTGACTTGAAGCACCTAGTTGACATAAAAATAAATCTTCAACACCTAATATCCTATTAGGTCTACAAACAAAAGGTTGCAAATACACAAGCAAAAGGGGGAAAATGATTAGGGTTAGTGAATAGGGGTTTGTCTTGGTCAAACCCCACTTTTGGTAATTAAACCCTTAAAAAGATAATAAAATGAAAGAGAAAGATAAAGTAATAACATGCAAGTAATATTAACTCACCTAACTCTTGATCTTGTAATTATGAAGAAATTTCAATGGTTGATTCAAAGTGATCTAATTTATGATGTAGAATGCTTGAATGCTTGAGATAAAATGAGATGAGAAATGCCTATTTATACAATTCTTGTGCCTTAATATCCATTCAAACCTCATCATAAACCAACATAAAGTGATTTTTAATAAAATCCTAAAATGAAATTTGAAATATTTTGAATTTGGGGCCAAGGGGGACTCATTCGCCACCCATGGTGAATGGGTCCCACCTAGGACCTAAAAACAAGTGTCATGAATAATGTTGTATTTAATATTGTTTGTCAGGATAATATTCAAAAATACACTTAATTAAGTCATATGAGGGCATAAAAGGGGTCAATTAAGTCATAAGAAAGGTGTAAATAAGGATATTGTGCCTAGAAAAGTGTGAAATTTTGTTACAAGACTTTACAACACTTCATAATAGGACTTTTTGATGAGTGAAAAAGAAATTTTTAGGTAAATTGTATTAAATAGAGTCTAGAAGAATGTATAAATGTCTTACAACTCTTCACAACACCTTCACAAGACATCATTCTTTGAGTTTTAATACCCAAATAAGCATGTTCAAGCCATGATACAATATAAAATCAAAGCAACATAGATCCAACACCATGAAACAAGACCTAAAAGGCCACGAGAATGACAAAGGGCCATTTTTCTATGACACAACTCTATAAGTGTTTATGGACTATCCTCCTCAACATGTGTCCATTCTTCTTTCTCAAGCAAGTATCTTTCACTTTTCTTCTTCTTATCTTCATGCTACCTCACCTAGGCTTCCTCCTTTCTTCACTACCTAGTCTTTCAACATCTAGGTTTTTGCTTCAACCTACAAAAAGAGAACACACAAACTCAAAACTTCTTTTCCTAGACCTCTTAGGCTCTGATACCAATTTGATGTAGAGTAGGGGTGGAAAACTCCAAACAATTTTCAAACAAACAAACTTTGAATCTCTAAATATTCACATGATGGGTTTTCATTTATTAAGTCTCAATCTCCTAGTAGTACTTTAGATTGACTAGAATGGGTACAACTTCCTAGGAAAAATTGATCTCAAAAATAAAAACCTATATTTTGATACCCTTTTTTGATTTATTCAACATATGAATAAATTGGATATCATTACTTTGGAAGGAAATGTTCAAAACTTGATTGTTCTACTCTTGACTAGGCTCGAAGTAGAGCAACAATTTTTTTGTTTTTTGGTCATAACTTTCAAACCAAACTTCATACCAAAAATATAAACATAGTTCTAGATACCCATTTGGGATTTATACAACATGTTAAGAATTGGGGTAGGGTTAGTTTGGAACACAAGACTCAAATTTGGACTATTCTCCCTCAAATTATGCTTATTAGGGTTTCATACTTTACTAAAATTGACATGACTTGTTGAAAACTTGATGAAATTACATGAAACCAATGAAAAATAGATAGTAGAGTCATGACAAGTTACCAAACACAATTGATTTGGATTTAGTATGGGATTGTACTACTTCAAAGAACAAGGAAACATTCAAAAATGTAGAAAATAGAGGTATTTTTATTGCTTCAACTTCCAAAACTTCATCCACCACCCCCTCCAACCATGTCTTTGACCTTAGAAATCCTTTAAAAAATTTACAACCATTTTCCAATGGTTCTCAACCAACTTTTCAACTTACAACCATTCAAATTCCCTTATTTACAATTATGACTCTTCATATTCCATGTTTTTACAACTTTTACAACATTGACAACATTTTGCAAAATTGACAACTTGTGCAACTTGACCCACCAACACTCCTAATAACGTAATATGGACTCAAACACATCTAAAATTTTCTTAGAAGACCTTATTACATGAGAAAATCACAAAATAAAAACAAAATGACACTTTTTCCTATTGAAGGCATGAAACTTGAGGGTGCCCCTGAACCATAAATGTCCATATATAAATTTCAACTTATACTATCATGTATATATTTTCACTAAAAGAGAAGGAGAAAGAGAAAGAGACAAAAAAAAAATGAAAAGAAATAAAGAGATAAAATATTTCAAATAAAAACATAATATGAGTGTATTATAACATGCTTGCATTATGTGCAAACAAAATATAACATGAGTGTATTATAATGCACTAATATTATGCCTTGCTAATGACTAAGCATAGGATTGGTCACTACCAAACCATAAGGTAGCATGTTTTATTATAATGTGCTCGTTCTTTCTCTTTTTGGGACTAGAAAGTTGAGTGGCCACTTTTTGGTTCCCCATCTTGGTGCACATGCCCTATATACCAACAATAATCCCACATCTCTTTGGTGTCCTCCCTTTATCAGTGAGTATTTTGGCATACTCATATAAGAGTATATACACATGACCTCTTGAGTGATCCCACATATTTGGCGGTACTAGTCAATCATGAAAAAATCAATTCATCAATTCATCCAACAATATCAATCTAATCTTAGGGTATGTGTAGGATCATGATGTGCCAAAAAGTGGTGATATGATGGGTATTTGTAGGGTATGTAGCTGATAATTTCTTTTTTACCCAAAATTGATGAAATGAAAAAAGTTTTTAAAGGAGATTCTCAGCTTTCCACAGTACAAATTATGCTTTACTTTGAATTTAATAAATAATCATTATTCATTTTCTATTTGAATTACAACTAAAGTCTTGATTGATAGGCTAATTCAAAAACATCTGTAGCTTTCAAATGATATCACATTGTTTTAATCCAAAATATGTGTCACATTCTATGCTTTGCATACTATAGGATTAAAAAAAGAAAAATGAATTTTATGAAGTTTTGACCAAGATAAGGTGGTCAAACATATGAGTTTTTATATATATTTTAATTTGTAATAAAAAATTCATAATTAAATATTTACTTGGAAAAAAGTTACAAAAAAATATGCATCACATCTAGACATGAGTCGTCTACTTATGTCTAAAACATTGTAAAATAATATTATCATAATTTTAATGTGGCTAGGGTGGTAAAAAAAACACCTTATTTTTCCCTGAAATTGAAGTACTACTGCATTGAAATTTCAAATTTTCACCAAATAGATTTAAAAAATAAAAATAAACCTAGTAGTTTAGAAACTTCATTCAATTTTCTGTAGATTCTATTCTAACATATTTTTGAAATAATATAGATAAGTTATTCAAATTTTTATGTCAAGTTGCCTAACTTTGATTTTTTTTGAATTTTTTGCCACTTAAGGGCCTATTTTCTCCATGATGATCCTGCACATACTCCTTAAACAAAATAAACATTTTTTAAGTTAAATACCCTAGACAAGGAGCCCCATAGTGGACTAGGGTGTCCATTTAGGGCCTTGGAACCTAACTTGGACCATGACACTGACATTAGACTAGGGCACCTAGTTCAGGTATACACACCCCATGTTTGAAAAATCATGTCTCAAAGTTTGAAATTAACCTACTAAATGCATCAAAAAAAAAAAATTACTTAACTCTCATGTTGGAACTCCATGTACAATTTCATCTGTTAAGGCCTAAAACTTGGTTATGTGGTATGGCCATCATTATGGATATCTACTCTCAAGAATAATCGAACCTGCTCAGGAAGCTCTCACACTATAAAGTCAAAATGAATGGTGAAAAGGTTAATTATTTTTACTATTTATATTAAAAACAAGATATACAACATATTTTAACCCATCTCTTTCCATTAAACCAATCTTCATCCAAATAATCACAACTTTGACTTGTAAACTTTGATTCACACGTCATTGATTATGTTGTAATTCTAGTTCCACCCTAATTATTTTACAATGCTTTTTATATCAGTGTTATTTTCATAAATGACCCTACTAAGGGAATTTTCTTCAAAACCCAAAACAATTTAATGTGGAAAGATAACCACCCTATTTCTGCAGCCATAAAGCAAGAAGAAATAGGGGGCATACATATACCCTCAAATTTTATTATCCTTAGAAGTTTTTTAACTAATTAATTTTTTAGTTGATCTAGGATGATTTCATATTTGTGAAAAGTTGGTTTTATAGAATGCAACTCCTAACATTGTGGTTTTACTTGAATTATTATGTTGGAGACTTCATTCTCTTGCTTGACAATTTTTTCAATCCTCTATAGTATCCTTTTGAGTATCTTTTTTCATATCATATAATTTACTTTCCTATTCCTCACTCACTATTGTGTCCAATCTCTTAATTTATTTTAGGACCACTCTTTATGCTTCATCTTACCTTCCAACTACATATAATGTGTTAAAGCTACCCAAAAAGAAACTTCTTCATAGCATTACACCCTTTTAACTTTGAAAAACACTAAAATTTTGGATAATCCATAATTAAAATGACCCCAAACTTTTGGATCACACTTTAATGAATGTAAACACATGGACAAGGGAAATGACACTCTATTGTATGTATCTTTCACAATAAAGTGGGTCCTAAGCTTGTGTTGGCAATTTTCCTATGTGATATGAATTAAATTTTAATATTTAGCAATAAATTAATCTTGAAATTAAATATTAAATGAGTCAGTATTGTAGTGTAGGAAAATGCATACCCTTACATTTCCACACTTATTTAGGTCTTCCCTGCTTTGTTTATGCCTATTTATTTCTTAATTGGTCCTATTTTGCATCCACAAGCCTAATAAATTACATCTTTTTATGGCTAATCCCGACATACGTTTTTCTAAATAAAAAGAGGGTAAAAGCTTTATTGAATCAAAATAGCATTACAAAGTCTAAAGAAAGAAGCTACAAGGGGCCCAACAAAATAAGAATTAATTCACACCCAAGAAGCACCTCATATCCTTAGCAACCCACTCCTTAAGAACAGGGGCCATGTCATTAGGAAGATTGGCCCAATCATCCACATACCAAGAATCAATCCTCTCCATCACCCATCTAGCCAGTCCATTAGCCACCCTATTCCACTCTAGCAGAATATGGCAGAAAATAATGGACTCCAAAGAAGAGCACATAGAAATAATTTGCTTTACAACCACAACTAGCTACCAATTCACATCCTCCAAATTTTGCTTATTCAACATATCAAGAACCACCTAAGAATTAGATTCACAGAAAATTTGTCACCATCCAAGGGCAACCGCACGCTCCATCACCAAGAGAATAGCACTCACCTCCATAAGATTATTAGCTTGCAAACCACGATACATAGAAAAGAAAAAAACCACCACTCCTAGGTTGTCCCTACCAATACCACCAACTCCAACATGCCTAGGATTACCCCTAGACAACCCATCCGTATTGATTTTTAGCTCCCCCAGAGGAGGAAGACACCAAAATCCATCATGAGCAACCCTCTCACACCCACGTATACAATGCATTTTTCTTAAAATACTCATGTCCCCTGTGACAAGACCCAATGCATTAACAACACCCAAGTCACCTTGATCAATCGACACAGACAAGTCACACTTTGTAGTCAAAATCCATCATGAGCAATTTTTTATCCAGGAAAATTCTTCTATTATGCTCCAACCAAATTTTCCAAACAATCAAACTAGGACCAATGCTCCAAGCAATTTTAAGAAAAGAAGTTGTGGTAGGAGAGGATCCCTATCTCTTCCAAAAATCCTCCAAAAAGAGACATGGAAACATAGTAAGTTGCAGAGATTCCACCAGTGATGCCAAATAGTCTTAACAAAACAACACTGAAAAAAAGAGATGCGAGAAGCATTCTTCATGCTGACCACACAAAATACACATGGAGGGGCCCTGGAACCCTCATTTCCAAAGATTGTCCCAAGTAAGACACTTACCTTGGACCAAAAGCCAAGAGAAAAAAATACACTTAGGCCAAGAAAATTTAATGCAAACGTGCTTCCACCAAGAAACCTACGAGCTCCCAAAAACCTGTTTATCCAAAACCTGATAACCAGAGACAACCGAGAATTTTCCTTTCAAATCAGGACCCCAAGCAAGCACATCATTCCCATGGAGAGAATTGTAGGCATGACCTGATAAAATATTAGCAAGCTCTTGATGATCCTCCACCGCACCACCAGGAGGCCATTCCAAGGGGTCCTTCCACCTAGACACAAAAATATGACCCAATGATTGTTGAGATTTGAAGTCTGCCACATGACACTAACCCGCCTCATCAAAAATCTGCCACAAGTCCTAGAGATGGCGATGAGAGGACATAATGGGTGGATGTCCATCCCAGGGATCATGCCAGAAGAGAGCATCCCGATCCCCATTACAAATCTAGAAAAGTCCTTGCTTAACAAGCTTGGCAACCCATTTAAGGGTACTCTAGATCATAGAACCTTTCCTCTCCATACTGAATCTTACAACCTCCCTACTTTCCATCGCCCCCAAATATTTGAAGGTCAGAATTTTAGCCCACCACATATGTTTTTGTGAGCACTAGCGCAATACAACTTAGCAGCCTGGGCCTACCCATTCAAATCTGTCTGTCATAGACCAAGACCCCCCTCTTGCTTCGGCCTACAAACAACATCCCACTTCACCAAACTCCATTTTCTATGAAGAAGTTTTCCAGCCCACAAAAATTGATGAGACAATTTCTTGAAATCTTTAATAAAACTTGATGGAGTAGAAAGAAAAAATTGCCTATAAAGAGGGAAAGCTTGGACCACCGAATTTAGAAGAGTCACTCTACAGGGGTAAAGAAAGCCACCTACAAGTCCAATGACTAACCAATCTTCGAAACTTGTCAAGAGTCACTTTCCAAAACCATTTAGGGAGAGAAAGAATGGCAAGAGGGATTCCAAGATAGGAAAAAGGAAGCAAACCGATATGGAAATGAAGAGTACCAGTTATTCTCCTTTGGATAGCCTTAGGAGTGTGGAAGAAGTAGATGAAGGACTTCCCCTCATTAATGTGCTACGTAGAGGTAGCCAAGTAATTGTCCAACATGTTGCGCTAGTTGAAAGCCTCCTCAACCTTCACCCTACCCATCAAGGCACTATCATCTATGAACTGAAGATGAGACTAAGGGGGAATATCATTTCCCCAACTCCATCCCTGAAGCAAGCCACTAGCAACCTAAGCATAAATGTGCCTTCCCAAGCCTTCCACAAGAAGGATGAATAAGTATGGAGACAAAGGATCTCCTTTCCTAAGGCCTCTAGAATCACCAAACAACTGAGTGGGTTCACCATTGATAAGCACTGAAAAGGATGAAGAAGTAACACAACTCTTGACCCATTCAATCCAATCCCCAACAAAGCTAAATCTCCAAGAATCTTGAACAAAAAGTTCCATTTAACTTAATCATATGCTTTATCCATGTCCAACTTGATAAACATAGATTTTTATTTTTAGGATTCCATAGAATGGATGGTCTTAGCCACAATAACAACCCCATCCATGATCTATCTGCTAGCAACAAAACCCCCTGCTCCTCAGAGATCAACCCACCAAGCCAAGGTTTTAGCCTTTTAGCAATCAACTTAGTAATAATCTTATAAACAACACTACATATCACAATAGGCCTAAAAAGATCCAAAGAATTAGCCCCCTCCTTTGGAATAAAAGCTAAAAAAGTTTCATTTAGTGACTTCAACATTTTTTTATTCCTAAGGGATTCCTAAACAACCTCTAAGAGGTCCAACTTAACCACCTCCTAGAACTCTTGAAAGAATTTGACTAGGAATCCATCAGGCCTAGGGGCTTTACCTTTCTTCATCTGGAACACAACATTCTCGAGCTCCAACAAGGTAATAGGAGAAAGCAATGATTCATTCATTTCATTAGACACCAGCTACAGGATACAATCTAGAATCCTTGCTTCATCCTCCTCCGCTGGAGGTGAATCCTTAGAAAATAATGTAGAGAAATACCGAATGCATTCAACAGAAATAGAAGTAGAAGAGGAAAAAGTTTCCTCATTAGACAACAAGAGAGAAGAAATAACATTACCTTGCCTCTAATCTTTAACTGAGTTTTGAAAAAGTGAAGTGTTCCTATCACCAGCCTGAAGCCATTCAATATGGGATTTCTGTTTCCAAAAAAATTCTTCTCTTAATTCCCATTCCCCAACCTTTTTTGTTGCAGCAACCTCTAACGAACTCAACTCTTCTGTGAGGCCTTGATCCTGAATCTGACTAGTAATTAGGTCCATATTATCCTGAGCTTTCTATTTTTCATGAAATAAATTACCAAAATGTTGCCTAGTCCATCTTTCAACTTGTATTTAACATACTCTAGCCTCTTTGAGAAAGACTACATAGCAGTGCCATAAGCTAGCTTCCCAAGATCCCACTAGCCAGGAAGTAAATCATGAAGTGATTCATCCCTGAGCCACATGAGTTGGAACTTAAAATTATGTCTAGTACATTGTTGAGGCACTTCATCCACCAAATTTTAATTGGGCCGGTCAACCTTGTGTAACTTTCAACAAAAGCTTTTCACAATAGACACACCAGAATCAAGATTAGAAGCACACACGCATACAATACTAAAATCTAACATGCAAATTCATACGTTAAGCAACAAAGAACATGGGAAAGTAAAAACGTAATTAAAACTAGAACACTCTCACCAATTTTCAAATGTATTTCCATGAATTATCTCGATTGCCCTTCTCCATTTTGCTTGTATGGTATAATTGCCCTCAGATTTTCAAGTAATTCATGCAAGTATAGCCTAAGATAGTGATTAGCAAAATATCGAAGATTCAAGACAAAAGTGCTCTCCAAAGTTATCAAATTCGCGAGAGAGATTGGAATGAAGAATGACAAATCAATTTATAGAAAATTGATTATTCGAACGACAGGCCAAGATTGAAAGATTAACGGACGGTTGAGATTGACCGATTAGACATGCAATTAGATAACTGACAGTGATGACATGAGTGATTCAAACTAGGAATAGAATTAAAGATTAAATAAATGATTTAATCTTCAGTTCAATATTCAAAAACAAAAGAAATATCTTTGCATGATAAAGATGAAGATTGATTAAAGCCACTCTCTGTTCGAATGCATGCACAAGGTTTAATTAATTAAATAAGAACATTTAATTAACTCAAGATGTACACGCAATTGAGTTAGAAGGACGACAGATGATTAGATCTAAGATTACTCTCAAGACTTACTCAAACATTAAATCAATATTAACCGAACGATTAAAATAGATGTCGAAGTTGAGTAAAGTGAATATTAGATAACCCAAATAATTCAAAATATAGAAGAACGGTTAAAATAGAATTAATGAATTAAATAATTTAATTCAAGACTGATATTTGAAGAATAATTAAATAAATAATATTTATTTAATTAAGGATGAAGGATTTTTAAATGAATAATTAAATAAAATAATGGAATTTATTTTTAACCATAGTTGAAATATGATGTTATAAATTAAATAAGAATCTCATTTTAATTTAACCGTATTAATAAGGTTATTTATAACATAATTAAATAAAAAAAGCGCTTATTTAATTAATCGATAGAATAAAGAAAGGTGAATTAATTAAATAATTAAGATTATTTAATTAATAGAAGAATTAATAAAGATGAATTAATTCAAATAATTGATTACTATTTAATCATGACCACGAAGAATAAGAATTATGAAGACATAGAAGTCAGCAGTTAATAACCGTGATTTCGTGTCTACATTTGCCCCTCTTGATACAATGTCGCTTAGGCTTGTGTCAAAGAAAATCAATGAAAATATGGCCCTACCAAGCCCTGGATTAGAACAGAAGGTATGCCCTCAGTGAGGTAAATTGACAAATTTTGAAAATGTTCAAAAATTTGGAAATGTGCCCCATTAGTCCAAAGATAAAGTAAATGCAAATGCGTTTCTGACGTATGAGTTTGGAAATGGGAGGGATGGGTACGGGATGATAGAAAATGGAAGTTTACATGGCCAGAAGGAAGGAAATGCCACCTAAGCCCTAGGTATATATTAGAATTGGGGTGAAAAACTATTTATTTGCACCCACCTAGCTGAGAGATTTGAAAAGTTTGCTCTGACTTTCAACGAGGATGTCTCCAGTTCCAGCCACCCATCATCGTGCCTACAGGATCAGGACGTTCCAGAGACCAGCCGGCGCGGACCCCCCGGTATGGACCTAAAACTTGTCTTTTGAAAAATTTTAAGTTTCGCGCATTTTAAGGTATTTATTGCATTTTTAGTTGTGCGTCGCATTTTAATTTGCACCGCATCTGTATGCGTGAACGACGCATCTGCTTGCGAAAAGCCGCATGTGCATTTTAACGCCGACCGTTTAGGCTTAGTTTAGAAAAGAACCGCATGTGTTTATTTTGTAACGCATTTGATATTTGTGATGCGCATTTGAAATTTTGCTACGCATGTGCATTTTATTATACGCATTTGTTTATTTTGAAACGCATGTGATTGTTTGAAATGCATATGCATATTTATATCCGCATTTGCTTCTTTTGATACGCATTTGAGATTATGCAACGCAAATGTTGATTTTAGCACGCATTTGGTAATAATTAACCGCATTTGATTAATAATGACGCACTTGTAATTTGTGGACCGCATTTGTATAAAAGCGACGCATGTGTCAAAAAAGTGACGCATTTGCAAAATAACGACGCATTTGCATTTTATGTCAAAACATTCATTTTTCACTAGGGTAGATGATTCAAGCTAACATGAGGCATGGTGTTGCAGGTTGTTCTTGACCCTATCTACACACGTGAGTCGAGACCCACGACGTTTGGATTCAGAGATAGCCTACGGCCGGCCGAGCGACGGACTCTATGGCATTTGGGTTTGTTGCACGTGACCGATATGCCCAAGATTAGGGCAAATCGGGGTTTGTTGACAGCACTATGTGAGCGGTGGCACTCGGAGACATCGTCGTTCCATCTTCCGACTGGAGAGGCTACAGTGACTTTGGAGGACATGTATAGGATTCTGAGACTGCCTATTAGAGGCACACGGGTAGTCTATGATACCCAGAGGGGTATAGCTGAGATGTGCAGATACTACCCCCACGCTGACGTTAGACAGTTAGGGGTGGACGACTATGAGATTAGATGGCGGGTGTTGGCCCAGAGGTATAGACAGTTAGACTGTCTAGTGGCGACCTTGATAGGCGGTATAGTACTACCGGACCGCCGAGGACATGGATTCCCTGTGGGATGGGGTGAGATGCTAGTGGGCATGCTAGAGCGCCGAGTTGTATATGCCTGGGGTTCGTGTGTGCTGGGGATGCTATACTTCCACCTTCATGACATTGCCTATAGAGAGGTGCAATCGATGAGCTGCGGCACCACGCTCCTGATGGTATGGGCGTGGGAGCATATTGCTATCTTTAGACCACCGGTGACAGTAGATCTAGCTCATGGAGTGCCATATGCCTTTCGGTATGCGGGAGCCACCACACAGCACCATATTGGAGACACGGGCTATTATAGACACACTATAGACCCGGGATGAGCTTACATGGAGACCGCATCTAGGTCATGAGGTGGTCGATGAGGGCGAAAAGCATTTGGCTATATTGTCGACATTGACACGATTTAGCGATCTGGACAGTTGTCCCGCTATGCATGATCATAGAGCCGGGCACTGCCTGACCTCGGTCTTGAGATGATGGAGAGGGGTACAGATGTACCCCTCGAGGGAGAGGAGGCGAGTTTGCTCGGCTCACGAGGTCCCGGCTGGGGCCAGATTCCACACTGCAGGGAAGACATTACATGGATTATAGGCGAGCCATGGGGGATGGAGCGGTGGGACCCTCAAGAGATCCAGGATCTATCTGCCTTTATGATCAAGCAGGGCATTACACAGTTGACTCCACAGATCCAGGGCAGCCAGCACCAGTAGAGCGGTGGGTTAGAGGTCCCAGAGGCAGACGAGGCAGAGGAGGTGGTTGAGGAGGCAGAGGAGGCCGAGGTGATGGTGGGGATGATGGAAGAGGTGGCCGACGTGGAGGCAGGAGAGGGAGGCGTGGTCGACGAGGACGAGGAGCAGCCTTGTCACTGATCTGAGAGGAGAGAGGAGGAGAGGAGGATGTGGCCATGCTAGATGTGGCCAAAGGTGGTGAGGAGGAGCAGCCGGCAGAGGTAGTTATCCCAGACATCCCTGACATCCCAGCAGAGGCAGAGGTAGGTGCCAAGGAGGCAGTTGCAGAGGATGCCGTTGGAGAGGAGGCAGTGGGAGAGGAGGCAGAGGTCGATGCCCTTGGATTGCTAGGTGCCTACCAGGAGGATGATGAGGAGGAGGATGATCACGAGAGAGAGATCAGGGATCAGATCCTGGAGGAGATGGATGAGGAGGAGGATGGGCGAGATAGGGTCCGTCAGGATGAGACAGAGGCAGAGGTGCCCAACACTGATATATTACGAGCCCAGGTTGCCTCCTTGGAGGAGCAGATGAGGGTGTTGATGGCAGAGAGAGATGCTTACAGGGTGGAGAGAGATAGAGCCTTGTTGGAGAGGGATCAGGCTGTAGCCCGGCGGCAGGAGACTGAGCAGAGATTCACAGAGCTCAGGTCATTATGTACAGGACCATCAGCAGCATTTGCCAGAGAGTTGGTAAGAGCCGACGAGAGGGAGAGATACTACCGAGACTTGTATGAGGCAGAGGTTCCCTTATAGAGATGGGCTCCTAACTTTTCAGTGGCACAGAGTAGTAGGTCTCAGACTAGGACCCACACACGGACAGTGAGCACAAAGGGAGTGGATCAGCCACACAGAGCAGGGCCATATGACAGACCTCCCATAGCTCTGAGATCAGCAGGTTCCCAGCATCAGTCTCCTACACACTCCCGACATTATGGCAGTGGCAGTTCAGGATAGAGATATAGTTTTGAGGTCCATTTGAGACATTGTATTTTGATCCGATAGCCTGCGGGCTTCCATGTATTTATGATACATTATGACATTGTGATGTGACACATATGAGCGATATGTATATATGATTTTGGCGGCGATTCTTATGATATGCATTGTCTATTTATTGATTATGCAATCTTGATTTATACATGTGATGTTTATATGATATGCCTATGTGATGGATGGTTGTATGTACTTTATGTTGTTTATGCAACTAATGCGATAAATTTGATTCTATATGACATATGATTCTATATGATTATGAGATGCAATGTGATGCTATATGTATAATGACATGTGATGCTATACAAATGTAATATGATGTATGTATTTATAGTTTATTACTTATGATATGCAATGTTAAATGATGATTATTGTCTATTATGCCATGATAATCTAAATGTGACACATGCCTATATATATGTATGCTTCTAACATGTATGTTGATGCAGGATGATGTATACCATTTTGTGTCACAGGACTCTGTCATAATGCAAGAAAGAAGAATTGTTAATGCGGAATGGAAGATCGACAAAGAATGAAAAGACAGAAGATAAATGTTAGTGTTAGGAATCTTCGATATTTTACCATATCACAAAGGGTATTGCACTTTATCATCATTGGGCGGGACTAATACAAATGGAGACAAACACCAGGATATGACATAAACCAAGGTGTGCAAGGTCACCCACTTGCTAAAAATAGACAGTCGCAGACAAGGATTGTCACTAACTCATACTAAGGACACAAGTTGCCCCAGTCTTTTTGTCGAGACAAACCACAGACAGCAAACAAAAGAAAAGACAAGTCATGAGACATCATTGCTCCTCTAAATCCTTCATGGGACATCCTTGAGGAAACTAG
>VDFB02290948.1:53238-70151 GCA_007258455.2 Sequoia sempervirens
TTTATATGATAATGAATGAATGTTATATGTTAGTAATGGATTAATGAATGATTAATGTTATGTGATCGAGTATGGGGAATTGAAAGTGATGTGAGGGGGGGGGAATGAGCTTCCACCATCACATGGTTGGCCCTATTAAGTAGAGAATATTAAACTATTCTTGAAACAAAGAGAAGCTCAATAAGGTAATGAACTTTTGAATATAAGAAATGCATCATTTGAAACATCAAACCAATATGCAAAGATGAAATAAAGTGCTAAATTTTCACTTTGGTGGCAGAAAAATGATTCTTTATAACCTAATGCCTTCATTTTCCAAGCCAATTTCTCCTGCTTTGCATAGCTTTTCCATGTTTGTGGATGTGATATGAATCCTACACAAAAAACATGTACTAGTTTACGGCCTTCAATCCAACTACATCCAAGTATCTTTTTAATTCCTTTATCTTTCATTAATTTTTTTACTATTTAAACCTCATACAAATGTTTTAGATGAAGAACCCATTATTGTGAAATGTTCCTCTAGTTGAGTAAAGTGAATCCATGCTCTACATCATAATTTGAAGTTGTTTCCATTCCAATGTTTTGAGTTTAGTTTGTTTGTATGGCTTTCTATGAATACCACATTGTGTTGTGTGTGGATTTGGTTTCAAATCTCTACTTATTTTTCTTTTAGTGGTGGCATAACTCTAAAATTTGACTTTTGTGCATAATAGGTTAGTGGAAAAATTGAGATCTCTGAAGGGTTTAGAGGCTCGATTGAGATAGATACACAAATATTTGGATCTTGTTTTTGATGGGAGGCTTCCACTTAACCATGAAATTTTTTTCATATGTTTTGTACTCATTTTTAGGAGCTTGAAGAAAAGGGGAAGTTCCCACCTAACCTCCCAAACCTTAAGAGGAAAATAAAAGAGGGTAATGTTTTAATTTTAATTGTTGCTGCATTGTTTTCAAGATTACAAGGAATCACTTGTTTCATCTATTTGGACTATATTTGATAGTGTTCATTAATGATACATATCGATCCTTTGTCTATTAGTTGTTAGAATTCTATCCAATTTCAAAACTTTAAGGAGAAAAGGGTCTACTCAGAAGGACTATACTAAGTGGCTTGTTGCATATTTGTCTGTATATTATGGCTACAATGACTATTTGATCCAAACCTTCCTTGAGGTTGAAGGCTGAATTTTTGGATTGTTTTTGTTATTACCTATGCCAGTGCTTTATTTGATTGCTATTTTAACACTTTGTTTGAAGCTTAGTGAATTTAAAAATAAAGTTAAATGAGGTGATATTGTGTTGAATGACTATAAATTATGGTCTCCAAACTTTAGATGCTCCTTGTTGTTGAAGTAGTAGAACTTATTGAAGCAAGCGAAGCTCCTCCGCCTACATGCCTCTAGACCAACACTTTAAAGGTTAGTAGCTGGAATAGCCAATTTATAGTTGAATAAAATACTTATTGCTCAGCCGAGTAACCGAGCATCTATTTTTGGATGTTATTTTCCTACATTGATTTGTCTAAAACAAACACAAGAACCTTTCTTGCTACAATGGGGTTTGCATATTTATGAGCACTATTATTGTGTGTACTTGCTTGTGTAGGTGCATTTGTGGACTGTCAGAAGCACAAATTTCTTTGTGTGGGCAATGATCTTGCAACATTGTTTAGTAGAGACCAAAGCTAGTTTGGCTTGTGATGTTAACTCAAGGAGGTTAAGTTTCCACTTTTCATTATGTATTGTCCATTTTTAAGCCTTAAAATGGTAAATTCCATCATTATCATACACTCATGGTTGTCCAATATAAACAAATTATATCTTTTTATGTATAATTTTTGTTATCTCCTCCCAATTTTAAATAAGTAATATTATTTTTCAAAAATATTTTAACTAATAGATGTGTTTGGAAGAATTCAAAGACTCCTATGTCTGCCTTGAAAGAGCTCATTGATGGAGAGAAAAGGCCACAAAATACTCTCACTAACAGGCAACAAGTATATGATTCTAACCTTCTGGAGGAGTATCTATCTCTTCTATTTGTATTTCCAATTATATCACTTTTTTTCTTAGGCGCATTATATTGTAAAGCTCTGGAGATTTTTTTATTCCCTTACACTACATTGTTTTGTTATTTTGGTTTTAGGAAAATCAAGATGCATTGATCAAGTGTATCATAGAAGATGTTGGATTTGGTAATGGAAGACCTATAGCTACATGTATCATCTATAAGTCACTTCTCCAATGGTGTTCATTTACAGTTGAAAGAGAAAGTGTTTTTGATCATATCATTCAAATGATTCGTTCAACAATTGAGGTATCATTTATTCCACATTTCCCCACTTCTGAGTAGTTTATGTGAATTGGCCCTACAAAATATAATGATTTTCTCAAAATTTTATAATGATTTACTCATGTAAATTTCTTAATAATAACTACATTTTGAGTCAGAGAAGGATGTAATTGGCCCTACAGAATATAATTACCCATAATCACCTTATTCTACTCTTGAAAATCCTTCTAATCAAAGATATTATGGAAACCAAATCACATCAGCATGAGCTGGTATGGGTCTTCCCAACCTATTATGGGTTATTAGCACTTTTTAGCACATTGATGAGACATCAAAACTATTGTAGTGATCAAGATTACTAAAGAAGACATATTAGGGTGATTGGATTATGGTCTCATAAATGAAGATAATCTATTAGTAAGAAATGTCATCTCAACATGAAAAATATATGTTGGACTGAACGTTTAAGTCTCACCAATGAAGTTTCATCGGTGAGACCATCATTTCTTTCACTGATAGGAGCACTAGGAATATATCAGTGAGACATAGCGGGTTGGGTAAACATTCAGAACTTACCCCAATGGTATAAGTATCACCGATATACTTCCTCATGCTCTGTCAATGAGACCACAAGTCAATCCTCCTGATAAATATTTAAAAAAAAAAACTGCAATGTTTCATCTAAATTTCGACGAACCAATCCAATGAAAAAAAAAAGTGTGACAAGGTTGCTATACCTCTGATGCAATTTTGACCTCATTCCAATGGTGAGATGATAAAAAAAATGATGAATGTTTGTTGGAATTTTTATGAAACTTGGTCGCAATTCCAACAAAATTCTCATGCTATTCTAACGATTTGGTAGAGGCATGCCACATGTGTTTGTCAAGATTCCAATGAACACTATGTCCCTTTTTTTTGGTGGAAACCAATGAAGTTTACTTGTGATTTCAACATTTTAAATCTCGTCAGGAAACTGACGAAAAAACAACTATGAACAATTTTTCAGTGATTCATTGAAATTCTGACAATAGTTTGTCGATAGTTTAACAAACTTTCATCAGAAAGTGGAGTCAAATATAGTAGTGTCATAAATAATGTGGATCGGGGTTTCTAATATAACTTTATCAACTTTAATAGGTAATGTGATCACCCCAAGTGGTCATTTTCCCACATTATCAAATCCACTAATAGAGAAAGAGGTGGGCTGGATTTTTGATTTATCAAATCCAAGCTTATCCAGAAGGTTTGCACTACACATATTTAAGGCTAAGCTATTGTCCACAAGGGTTCATTTTATCCTTGTGCTATTGTATTTTGCTATGATCATGAAAGCGTCATAAATTTTTTGCACTTCCAAAGGAGGGAGCTCACTTTTGTGGCAAAAAATGTTAAAATTTATTCCTTGAATCATTGTTGCTACGTCGTTCGGTTTTGTACTAGAGGGAACCATAACTTGTTGCAAGGATATTTGAACCATAGTGTGATAATTAGGTGAATTATAAATCAAGTCCCAAAGGGATATATTTGTAGGAGTATTCTTAAGTTTTTCAACAAGATCATACTCCTTTCTGCGAGGAGGACCTAGGAAGATAGGGTTGGGTAGGGTAGCATTAGGAAATTGGAGGTATGTTGAAGGTGTTTTTCTTGGTTGCAAATTGTTCCTAGTGTTGTATTTATAAGCAATGGTATTGTAACAAATTTATTGTGAAAGATTGTTCTTAGATGGTTCGAGGATAAGGACGGGTTTATTTTGAACTTGTGGTTTTTGAGAGGGTGGATAAATGATAAGTTTAGGCTCAGGTGAGTACTCCAAGGGATATCTAATGTGCATAACCTCATAAGAATTTTCATGATGTCTCAGTGAAGGGGAGTCTAATGTCACTTCATCATCTTCATCTAAGGAATTATTTTGTGAATATTCTCATTTTCTTGCACCATGATATCTTCCCTAGTAGGAGAGTTTTTAGGAGAACTACAAACCAAATTCTCTTAACATTCAAGGATTGGTTTTTCCAAAATGAATTCATCGAAAGTAGTGGAATGATCAATGGAATTCTCTAATTAAAAAATGTTTTCTCTAGAGGGAGAGATGAAAATAGGATTCTTGTGCCTTGCATAGCTTTGATCTTCTAACACTGCAATATCTTCTTCACAAATAGGAGAGATATCAAGAGATGGATAGATGTGATCATCTTGATTACCTGTGATTTTATTCATATTTTCTAGGGTTTCATTCTCTTGTACCATAACTTGTACCCCTGTAGGAGAGATTTTAGGAGAGAGGAAAACAAAAGGTTCATCACTCTCCATTATTATGTCATGTAAAGTAACTTCATCACTAATAAGGGAAGCATCATGAGAAGGACTACTATGGTTTTCATGATTATGAATAGTTAAATGATTTTGTTCAAATAGGTCTTTCCAAATGTTAGGGAGATTAGGAAGGAGAGAGATAAGGCTATCAGTTTCAATCCACACATCATCCTATAAAATGTTATTTTCATGATAGTTCATGATTGTATCCTCTTTTACTAAAGCCTTCTTTCCATTATTGAAGGTGTTGAGAGATGGATTTAGGGTAAGAAAAGCGGTGGAAATGATCTCATCTTCTTGCATAATACTATCTTTCCAAAGGGGAGGAAGAGAGAGACAATCAAGACTCTCATGATCCACAATGATTGTGTCTTATTTCACCAAGATACCTTCATCTCTAGTAGGAGAGGCATCAGGAGAAGAAAAAATACAGTTTTTGTGATTGTCTATGCTTGCATCTTCTTGTATTATATCATCCTCACTAGTAGGAAATGTAATATTAAAGATTATGTTAATTGTTTGTTCCTTTTGAGCTCTAAGATGTTCTCATAACTACGAAAGATGGGTATGTGCAGGATCATCATGGAAAAAACAGGTCCTTAAGTGGCAAAAAATTCAGAAAAATCAGTGTTAGGCAACTTGACGTAAAAAATTGAATAAGTTATCTATATTATTTCAAAAAATATGTAAGAATAGAATCTGTAGAAAATTTAATGCAATTTCTAAACTACTAGGTTTATTTAAAAATAAATAAAATCTATTTGGTAAAAAATTGAAATTTCAATGTAGTAGTACTTAAATTTTAGGGAAAAAGTAAGAAGTGTCTGTCTGACCACCCTAACCATAATAACATGATAATATTTTTTTATAAGATTTTGTATATAAGTAGAGGACTCATGTCCAGATGTGATGCATATTTTTTTGTAATTTTTTTCCAAGTAAATAATTAATTATGAATTTTTTATTACAATTTTTTAAAAATATAAAAACTTGTATGTCTAACCACCTTAACTTGGTCAAAAATTCATGAATTTTTATTTTATTTTTTTTATCCTATAGTATTAGAAGCATAGAATGTGACACATGTTTTAGATTCAAAAAATGTGATACCATTTGAAAGTTATAGATGTTTTTCAATCAACCTATCGATTAGGACTTTAGTCATAATTCTAATAGAAAAAGAAAAATAATTATTTATTAAATTCAAATTAAAGCATAATTTATATTGGTGGAAAGCTGAGAATCTCCTCTAAAAACCCATTTTATTTCATCAATTTTGGGTAAAAAAAAGGTCATCAGCAACATACCCTACGAATACCCATAATATTGCCACTTTTTGCCCATCATGATCCTGCACATACCCAGATAGTAGAAGGATAACTAACATGTTTCTTAATTACCTCCTTATTGTACTCTGAATTGAACTCATAAGAGGGGATGTTGTACTTGTGTAATCCATTTTTAACCATATCAAAGCCACATCTTTTGAAAGAAACCATGATATCATGGAAAAGTAAATAAGGTGCAATTCTACAACCTAAAATGAAATGTTTAAATGCAATGTTCAGATTTGTAACAAGGTAATTTGTTGATTACACTATGCAACAACCTGAAAGATGAAATGTTGTAAATAAAAATTTGGAATTGAGAAATTAATGACATTAAGCACTTTAAGCTAGATTTAGTAAAATGCATGAAATAGAAAGCCAATCCATTGAAATAAATGACTAATGGCAACAAACAAAAGCTCAGAAAAGTAGTTTCAAATCCTGAAAACTATAAATTCAAAGTCAATAGGGATTAAGATGCCAATAAGGGCATCTTGGTCCTACTAGTGAGATTTTGAAGTTCTAGAAAGTGAGATAGAAAGAAAACAACAAAGACAAGATTCTGATCAAGAAACCATGAGAGGGACTAAGACGCTAGGAAGGGTGTTTTTTCTCAATAGAGGTTTTTGTCAAAAAAAATAACAAATTCTAATTTTTTAATAGTTTTCCCAAGTTGCCTACCTAGGGACCTGATGTTTAGAAACAAAAAACCATGTGAATGAAAGCAAGAAAAAGTAACTAGTGACAAGCAATTGAATGCAATTTTTTTCAATTTTGAATTGCACAATAATAATTTTCCTAAATGTAATTAGAATGATTAACAATTCAATTTTCAGCTTTTCAATGAAATAAATGATGCAAGAAATAAAAAATGCATCCTATATGCACTTTCGCTAATGCAAATATGAGAAACCCTAGATAAAATTTTACTAATGCAAGTATGATAAACCCTAGAGGCACTTTCACTAATTCAAGAAGCAATGCAAGAATGACTGCAACCTAGATCTAATATTTTAATGGACTCTAAATAAAAAATATGAATACTCTAAAATGTTAGGTTCAACAAAATGAACATGAAAAAAAATAAGGTGGATGGGAGTACCCACCTTAATCTCCTTTGACAGATCAATAATGTCCTAGGAATCCAAATTGGATTAACTATTAACCTCAAAGTGAGTCGATTCTCAACAAGGAAGTCCTAGGAGGGTATTCTTTAAGCTTTGAGGGGTTCACGACCAAGCAAAAGCTTGGAAAGGACACTTTAACGTTCAACTCACAAAACCTAGTAATGCAAGCTAAATGAAGGATGCAAATAGTGAAATTAAGCAACAACAAATTATGATGTGTGTACCTGGGAAGTCTAGAAATGTGATGTGGATTCTAAAAGTACAAAAATGTTGTCAAAATTTGTTATGGAGGACTAAGAAACCCTTACTGTTGTCTTAGTCCCATAGCTATTTTTTGGGGAGATGTAGAATCTTCAGTTGTCAGAACAAGATCCAAAAGAATCTCTAAAAAATACCTTCAAGAAGAATAAAATTCCCTAGGTGGCAAGTTAGTACCATCTAAAATTTATAAAAGCTTTGAATATGGTCTTGAGGCTCAAGGTCTACACTTCCTTCTTCTCAGATCTCAGGTCTGAAACTTCCAAATCTCACCTATAGGTGAGTTTCCATGAAGATGACAACTTTGCAATGCAACTTTGCAACTTTGTACTTCAAATAATCTTCAAGTTTTCAACCTAAATCTGCAATCTCAAGTCCACAAGAGAGGAAAAACTTGATGAGTTTTTAGTAAATGGGGGTTTTCCTAGGTAAAACCCCTTGTTGGTAACTAAACCTTGAAATAAAATAAAAATGATGAAGGGAAATAATGAATGAACAAAGTGCTATGTTGTAACTCACCAAAACCTTGTTGTGAAATCTACAAACTTGTGTGAGATGGCTAGCTTGAATGTACATTTTGACTTGCTTGAATGCTCAAATTTAATTGCTTACTTGAATCAAAACCATACATCACAAATGTTAGCTCAAAAACACATATGCTGCAAGAATATTCTTGATATAATGTTTGAATCTTGATGATGGCTCCTAATGCTTGATGAACTATTCTTGAATGCTCTTGATCTCATAAAATTTCCTTGGGAATGAACACATGAATGCTTGTTAGGATAAAATGATTGGAGGAACCTTGTATTTATACTTATCTATACTTAATATCCCAAAATTACACCACAACAAGCTAACATTTGAAATAATTAATTAAAGGAGGCTAAATTCCACCAAGATTTGAAATTAAATCCTAAAAATACCCTAAGGGGGACTAAGATTCCCTAGGTGGTGTCTTAGTGCCAAGGCATGAAACTCGAGGAAGAGACACCAAAAAGCAACCACTTTACAGTAAATTGAAATCAAGGTCCCAAGAACTTTCAGGGACAAAAACACCCTAAGTAGCATCTTAGTCCCAACCAAAAAATTAGGGACACACAACTAGAAACATTAACATATCATTTACACTTTGAAGTATGTCGGGATTGGTGTGGGGTTAAGGATCCTAAGTTTCTTGAGGGATTGTTTGTCTGGCTATGGTTTTTTTCTTCTCCTCAATGGAATAAGGGGATTCGTCAGGGGTAGGACCGAAGATGGATTTTTGATCTACTTTTGGTTTGAATCCCTTGCCTCAGGGGTCTACACTTTATAACAATAATTTATTTGCTCAGAATTCAAAAAAGAATGAGATGGGACCGTCAAGAGGGTTTCAATTTCCAAAGATTAATGGATGCCTAGAAAGGTGCAAAGAGAGGCCGAATGTCGTGATCCTGATGGAGATGCTGGCATAAGATATTGATTATTATTTAAGGAATTCTCTTTTTTGCAAATTATTGGTATTGAAAATATCATTGCAATTCTTGAATATGTGGGCTAAGAGGACATGGATGCTAGAGGGGGAAATGGAGATCTGCCTCTTGGTGAATAGCTACTTCATGGTTACTTTTTATTGCATGGTTGATCGGAATAAGGTTTTTGAAGGGGGCCTGTAATTTTACAACCAGGTGGGTTTGTTTATTAAGCCATGGCATGTTGTCTTCAACCTAGCGGAGGAACTCCTGAGTCAGGTTCTAGTTTGGGTTCATCTTCCAAGGCTACTGGTGGAATGCTGGTGCAAGGATGTGTTGTACATATTACCCTCGAGGTTGGGGAAACCTATGGGTTCATCGCAGCAAACACAATTCAAGAAGGTAATGACTTTTTCCCAATTTTGTGTGGAAATTGACTTAAGCAAGCCATTGCCAAACTCTTTAGAAGTGAGTGCAGGAGAATATTCGTGGGTGCAACAACTAGACTATGAGACCCTACCTTTCCATTGTCATTTCTATCATGAGTATGGCCACCTCCAGCGCAAATGTCCAAAGGCCAAGCCTTTGGAGGCTCAATATTCTCATCCTTCAAGTAATCTGCTTAGAGTGGATAAGGGCAAGGATCCCATTCAGGGTTTTGGTGGTAGGGAAGATGGTTTTACTCCTGTCAAAGGACGAAATAGAAATAAAGGACATAAAATGACTTTGAAGGACAGGTAGGAGGACACGTTTAATAGATTTGAGGTGTTGGACGATCTTAGCCAGAAGGAGGTGAACTCGAGATTATTAGATATGGATCATGGGACTTTGGATATTGATTAGCATGGCCCTTCGATGGAGGAAATGCTTGCTCCCCAACAAGTGGGGGCTATAGGAGTGCCATGCTTAGAGGAGGTTGGGAATGATCTTGGATAGGCAAGGCTCAATTAAGAGGTGATTATGGCTCCGCATGTTGATGGGACTTTGAACCTAGTGACAGATCTACAGATGGGGGCTTAGGATGAGTTGGGTAGTAGTGTTGAAGCAGTGAAAGATAGTGAGGATAAGGGTCACCTCTTGCAGAAAGAGGGTTCAGACGTGAGTAAGAAGAATAATAAGTCATCCTCTTAGTTGGGTATTTTGTAGAAAGATCTCAAGAAGGGGGGACTGGAGAAAATTTCTAAGCTGGGAAGGAAGAAGGATGTGGAAAAGATTAAGATGATAGGGGAGACATTGGTAGAGTTGGGGTCAGCCAAGCTTTTGGATTCACATTTTTCGAGCCCCTTGAAATGATAGTTCTCTCTTGGAATGTACGGGGCTTGAACAGTGGCCCTAGACAAAAAGCTATTCGGGATTTGATTAGGCGTCATTCACCTAATGTTCTTTTTCTGTAGGACACTAAGTTATTTGTGGAGGGTATAATGGATTTAGTGCCTAAGCTATGGAGGAATGGTGAATTCCAATGCACTGGTGCTTAGGGGTCTTCTGGAGGGGTGGCTTGTTTATGGAACATGTAGAAGATCTGCCCCAATGGTGGGTATCTTTTAAGTCTTCCATTTCCATGGTGGCTTCTTGTTTTATGCTAGGGGAAATTGATCTCTTCTCTAATTTACATGTGCTTGTGGAGTTGCAAGGTAAGCAACTTTTGTGGTCCAACATTCATTTAGTTCGTAGCTTGTTTCCTTACCATCCTTGGATTATTGGAGGTGGTTTTAATGCTATCACAGAGCTTGCAAAGAAGTGGGGTCATACTGCAAGGTTGGAGGCTTCTGCATTGTTGCTCCAGGACAATATCTCTACTCTAAATCTTGTGGATATCAAGCCAAGAAATGGTATATTTACTTGGAATAATAGGAGAATGAGAGATGCTTCTATTTCGGAAAGTCTTGATAGATTTTTGGTGTCCAATTTTTGGTTGGGGGACAAGTGGATGACTAGTTTTGAAATATTGGATGGTCAAGGTTCTGACCATTGGCCAATTAAGCTGGTAGATGAAGTGCCTCAACGATGTGCTAGACATAATTTTAAGTTCCAACTCATGTGGCTCAAGAATGAATCACTTCATGATTTGCTCCCTGGCTGGTGGGATCTTGGGAAGCTAGCTTATGGCACTGCTATGTACTCTTTCTCAAAGAGGCTCCAGTATGTTAAATACAAGTCGAAAAGATGGAATAGGCAACATTTTGGTAATTTGTTTCATGAAAAATAGAAAGCTCAAGATAATATGGACCTAATTACTAGTCAGATTCAGGATCAAGGCCTCACAGAAGAGTTGAGTTCGTTAGAGGTTGCTGCAACAAAAAAGGTTGGTGAATGGGAATTAAGAGAAGAATTTTTTTGGAAACAGAAATCCCGTATTGAATGGCTTCAGGCTAGTGATAGGAACACTTCATTTTTTCAAAACTTAGTTAAAGATCAGAGGCATGGTAATGTTATTTCTTCTCTCTTGTTGTCTGATGGGGAAAATTTTTCCTCTTCTACTTCTATTTCTGCTGAATGCATTCGGTATTTCTCTACATTATTTTCTGAGGATTCACCTCCAACGGAGGAGGATGAAGCAAGGATTCTAGATTGTATCATGTAGTTGGTGTCTAATGAAATGAATGAATCATTGCTTTCTCCTATTACCTTGTTGGAGCTTGAGAATGTTGTGTTCCATATGAAGAAAGGTAAAGCCCTTGGGTTTGATGGATTCCTAGTTGAATTCTTTCAAGAGTTTTGGGAGGTGGTTAAGTTGGACCTCTTAGAGGTTGTTTAGGAATCCCTTAGGAATAAAAAAATGTTGAAGTCACTAAATGAATTTTTGTTAGCTCTTATTCCAAAGGAGGGGGCTAATTCTTTGGATCTTTTTAGGCCTATTGTGATATGTAATGTTGTTTAAAAGATTATTACTATGTTGATTGTTGAAAGGCTAAAACCTTGGCTTGGTGGGTTGATCTTTGAGGAGCCGGGGGGTTTTGTTGCTAGAAGATATATCATGGATGGGGTTGTTATTATGGCTAAGACCATCCATTCTATGGAATCCTCAAAATAAAAATCTACGTTTATCAAGTTGGACATGGATAGAGCATATGATTGAGTTAAATGGAACTTTTTGTTCAAGATTCTTGGAGATTTTGGCTTTGTTGGGGATTGGATTGAATGGGTCAAGAGTTGTGTTACTTCTTCATCCTTTTCGGTGCTTATCAATCGTGAACCCACTCAGTTGTTTGGTGATTCTAGAGGCCTCGGGAAAGGAGATCCTCTGTCTCCATACTTATTCATCCTTCTTATGGAAGGATTGGGAAGGCTCATTTGTGCTCAGGTTGCTAGTGGCTTGCTTCAGGGATGGAGTTGAGGAAATGATATTCCCCCTCAGTCTCATCTTCAGCTCGTAGATGATAGTGCCTTGATGGGTAGGGCAAAGGTTCAGGAGGCTCTCAACTAGCGCAACATGTTGGAAAATTACTTGGCTACCTCTGGGTAGCACATTACTGAGGGGAAGTCCTTCATCTACTTCTTTCACACTCCTAGGGCTATCCAAAGGAGAATAGATGGTACTCTTCATTTCCATATTAGTTCGCTTCCTTTTTCCTATCTTGGAATCCCTCTTGCCATTCTTTCTCTCCCTAAAAGGTTTTGGCAAGTGACTCTTGACAAGTTTTGAAGATTGGTCAGTCATTGGACTTGCAAGTGGCTTTCTTTACCAGGTAGAGTGACTCTTCTAAATTCAGTGGTCTAGGCTTTCCCTCTTTATAGGTGATTTGTTCTTTCTACTTCATCAAGTTTTATTAAAGATTTTGAGAAATTTTCTCATCAGTTTTTGTGGGCTGGCAACCTTCTTCATAGAAAATGGAGTTTGGTGAAGTGGGATGTTGTTTGTAGGCCAAAGCAAGAGGGGGGTCTTGGTCTACGACAAACAAATTTGAATGGGCAAGACCAAGCTGCTAAGTTGTATTGCGCTATTGCTCACAAAAACATATGTGGTGGGCTAAAATTCTGACCTTCAAATATTTGGGGGTGATGGAAAGTAGGGAGGTTGTAAGATTCAATATGGAGGGGAAAGGTTCTATGATCTAGAGTACCCTTAAATGGGGTGCCAAGCTTGTTAAGCAAGGACTTTTCTAGATTTGTAATGGGGGTTGGGATGCTCTCTTTTGGCATGATTCCTAGGATGGACATCCACCCCTTGTGTCCTCTCATCGCCACCTCGAGGACTTGTGCTATATTTTTGATGAGGCAGGTTATTGTCATATGGCAAACTTCAAATCTCAACAATCATTGGGTCATATTTTTGTGTCTAGGTGGAAGGACCCCTTGGAATGGCCTCCTGGTGGTGCGGTGGAGGATCATCAAGAGCTTGCTAATATTTAATCGGGTTGTGCCTGCAATTCTCTCCATGGCAATGATTTGCTTTCTTGGGTCCTAATTTGAAAGGAAAATTATCGGTTGTCTCTGGTTATCAGGTTTTGGATAAATATGTTTTTGGGAGCTCTTAGATTTCTTGGTGGAAGTATGTTTGCAATAAATTTGCCTTGCCTATAATTTTTTCTCTTGACTTGTGGTCCAAGGTAAGTGTCTTACTTGGGACAATCTTTGGAAACAAGGGTTCCAAGGCCCCTCCATGTGCATTCTATGTGCTCAGCATGAAGAATGATTCTCACATCTCTTTTTTCAGTGTTCTTTTGTTAAGACTATTTGGCATCACTGGTGGAATCTTTGGAGCTTACTGTGTTGCCATGTCTCTTCTTTGGAGGATTTTTGGAAGAGATAGGGATCTTCTCCTACCACAACCTCTTTTTTTAAAATTGCTTGGAGCATTGGTCCTAGTTTGATTGTTTGGAAAATTTGGTTGGAGCGTAATAGAAGAATTTTCCTGGATAAAAAATTGCTCATGAGGCAACTTTGGAGGTGAATCCTTGGGGCTCTGCAGGAGACTTTGACTACAAAGTGTGACTTGTCTATGTCGATTGATCAAGGCGACTTGGGTATTGTTAATGTCCTGGGTCTTGTCACAGGGGACAAGAGTATTTTAAGAAAAATGCATTGTAGGCATGGGTGTGAGAGGGTTGCTCATGATGGCTTGTGGTGTCTTCCTGCTCTGGGGGAGCTAAAAATCAATACAGATGGGTTGTCTAGGGGTAATCCTGGGCATGTTGGAGTTGGTGGTATTGGTAGGGACAACCTAGGAGTCACATTTTTTTTCTTTTCTATGTATTGTGGTTTGCAAACTAATAATCTTATGGAGGTGAGTGTTATTCTCTTGGCGATGGAGTGTGCGGTTGGCCTTGGATGGTGACAAATTGTCTGTGAATCTAATTCTTAGGTGGTTATTGATATGTTGAATAAGCAAAATTTGGAGGATGTGAATTGGTAGCTAGTTGTGGTTGTCAAGAAAATTATTTCTATGTGCTCTTCTTTGGAGTCCATTATTTTCTGCCATATTCTATGAAAGTGGAATAGGGTGGCTGATGGATTGGCTAGATGGGTGATGGAGAGGATTGATTCTTGGTATGTGGATGATTGGGCCAATCTTCCTAATGAAATGGCCCCTGTTCTTGAGGAGTGGGTTGCTGAGGATATGAGGTGCTTCTTGGGTGTGAATTAATTTTTGTTTTGTTGGGCCCCTTGTGGCTTCTTTCTTTAGACTTTGTAATGTTGTTTTGATTCAATAAAGCTTTTACTCTCTTTTTATCTAGAAAAACGTATGTTAGGATTAGCCATAAAAAGATGTAATTTATTAGGCTTGTGGATGAAAAATAGGACTAATTAAGAAATAAATAGGGGTAAACAAAGCAAGGAAGACCTAAATAAGTGTGGAAATGCAAGGGTATGCATTTTCCTACACTACAATACTGACTCATTTAATATTTAATTTCAAGATTAATTTATTGCTAAATATTAAAATTTAATTCATATCACATAGGAAAATTTCCAACACAAGCTTAGGACTCACTTTATTGTGAAAGATACATACAATAGAGTGTCATTTCCCTTGTCCATGTGTTTACATTCATTAAAGTGTGATCCAAAAGTTTTGGGTCATTTTAATTATGGATTATCCAAAATTTTAGTGTTTTTCAAAGTTAAAAGGGTGTAATGCTATGAAGAAGTTTCTTTTTGGGTAGCTTTAACACATTATATGCTGTTGGAAGGTAAAATGAAGCATAAAGAGTGGTCCTAAAATAAATTAAGAGATTGGACACAATAGTGAGCAAGGAATAGGAAAGTAAATTATATGATATGAAAAATGATACTCAAAAGGATACTATAAAGGATTGAAAAAATTGTCAAGTAAGAGAATGAAGTCTCCAACATAATAATTCAAGTAAAACCACAATGTTAGGAGTTTCATTCTATAAAACCAACGTTTCAAAAATATGAAATCATCCTAGATCAATAAAAAAATTAATTAGTTAAAAAACTTCTAAGGATAATAAAATTTGAGGGTATATGTATGGCCCCTATTTCTTCTTGCTTTATGGCTGCAGAAACAGGGTGGTTATCTTTCCACATTAAATTGTTTGGGGTTTTGAAGAAAATTCCTTTAGGATGGTCATTTATGAAAATAACACTGATATAAAAAGCATTGTAAAATAATTAGGGTGGAACTAGGATTACAACATAATCAATGACGTGAGAATCAAAGTTTACAAGTCAAAGTTGTGATTATTTGGATGAAGATTGGTTTAATGGAAAGAGATGGGTAAAAATATGTTGTATATCTTGTTTTTAATATAAATAGTAAAAAAAATTAACCTTTTCACCATTCATTTTGACTTTATAGTGTGAGAGCTTCCTGACCAGGTTCGAGTATTCTTGAGAGTAGATATCCATAATGATGGCCATACCACAACCAAGTTTTAGGCCTTAACAGATGAAATTGTACATGGAGTTCCAACATGAGAGTTAAGTAATTTTATTTATTTTTATGCATTTAGTAGGTTAATTTCAAACTTTGAGACATGATTTTTCAAACATGGGGTGTGTATACTTGAACTAGGTGCCCTAGTCTAATGCCAGTGTCATGGTCCAAGTTAGGTTCCAAGGCCCTAAATGGACACCCTAGTCCACTATGGGGCTCCTTTTCTAGGCGATTTAACTTAAAAAAATGTTTATTTTGTTTAAGGAGTATGTGCAGGATCATCATGGAAAAAATAGGCCCTTAAGTGGCAAAAAATTTAGAAAAAATCAAAGTTAGGCAACTTGACGTAAAAATTTGAATAAGTTATCTATATTATTTCAAAAATATGTAAGAATAGAATCTGTAGCAAATTGAATGAAGTTTCTAAACTACTAGGTTTATTTTTATTTTTTAAATCTATTTGGTGAAAATTTGAAATTTCAATGCAGTAGTACTTCAATTTCAGGGAAAAAATAAGTAGGTGTTTTTTTTACCACCCTAGCCACATTAAAATTATGATAATATTATTTTACAATGTTTTAGACATAAGTAGAAGACTCATGTCTAGATGTGATGCATAATTTTTTGTAATTTTTTTCCAAGTAAATATTTAATTATGAATTTTTTATTACAAATTTAAAAAAATATAAGAACTCATATGTTTGACCACCTTAACTTGGTCAAAACTTCATGAAATTCATTTTTTCTTTTTTTAATCCTATAGTATGCAACGCATAGAATGTGACACATATTTTGGATTAAAACAATGTGATATCATTTGAAAGCTATAGATGCTTTTGAATCAGCCTATCAATAAAAACTTTAGTTGTAATTCAAATATAAAATGAATAATGATTATTTATTAAATTCAAAGTAAAGCATAATTTGTACTGTGGAAAGCTGAGAATCTCCTTTAAAAACCTTTTTCATTTCATCAATTTTGGGTAAAAAAGAAGTTGTCAACCACATACCCTACAAAAACCCATCATATCACCACTTTTTGGCACATCATGATCCTGCACATACCCTAAAATTAGATTGATATTGTTGGATGAATTGATGAATTAATTTTTTCATGATTGAATAGTACCGCCAAATATGTGGGATCACTCAAGAGGTCATGTGTATATACTCTTATATGAGTATGCCAAAATACTCACTGATAAAGGGAGGACATCAAAGAGATGTGGTATTATTGTTGGTATATAGGGCATGTGCACCAAGATGGGGAACCAAAAAGTGGCCACTCAACTTT